>JXCR01136716.1:28103-43450 GCA_002079205.1 Phalaenopsis hybrid cultivar | reverse complement strand
GGGGCTTGCCCTTATAGGAAGCTTTTCCCGAACCCAGCATAATATAAACCTTATTTAATTCCTTATATTAAATAGGGGAACTTGTCGACCAATATATTGGTTTCGCAGACCAAACGGATGTCATACTTTCTTTAGTTTATTTGATCGAGCCTCACCCTCAACTCTTGTGTTCATCCTTCGGGATAGATACAGGATTTAAGGTAAAAGCGCTCTTTCATCTAAACTATGAAAATTATGGGGTCAGTTTGGCTTCATCTTTTTCAAAACTAAAATTTTTTAAAACGTCCTTCCGAAGTGGGCAACGGGATTTCAATTCCGATGACTGACAGCTTCTTACGGGCAAACTACACCAAAAATAGTGCCGACACATTTTTTCCATTTTTTAATTGTATTTACAATGAAAATACAAAAATACATTCCATTAAAGCGTAATATCTCAAAAATAGGCTTAAAATGTATCTAAAAACACTATATATTTTAGGTGTATCACTTCACTTGAATGAACTTAAAGAAGAAGACTTGGCTACATTATCTAAACTTATATTTAAGTATTAGCATATTTACTAATAAAGTATCATGAAGTTCTTTTTCATATGGATATTATAAGTGGCTTTAATATAACAATTTGCAATTTTCCTTGTAAAGAATAGAGAATAAAAAATCTTAGACTTGACTGCTAGATATTCTTATACCTTTAGTATTAACTTTAACTTAGACAATTTTCTTAAGTTATGCTATTGTATTTGGTGGACTAAAATATGGAAATTTAGATGTTAAATTTTTTGTCATGTGTCATATTTTTATGTAGTAAAGGAATTACTTGAGGACAAGTAACATTTAAGTTTGGGGGACTTTGATGCACTAAAAATACTTGTATATTTAGACCTATATTTTATACTCTTTTATAGTGATATTGCACTTTAAAGGAAGGTATTTTTCATTTTTCATTGTAGGTTGTTATTTTTTAGTATTTTAAGCAAAAAGGATGGAATTTGGAGTCAAAATGAGGTTTTTGAAAAAATACTTAGCGCCGATGGTGCCAGGAGATGTATAACGGTTTCTTAGCCGTTAGTATTGAAGGAATATCAAAGAAGATCAACAATATGGAGAATATTATATTTGTATTAGAGACTAAGGTGCTTGAATTGCATGTTCATTAACCAAAGAAAAATATGTTGAGATTTTCATACCTATTTTATACTAATATTGATGACATTGCACTTTAAAGAAGGGTACTTTTGATGTTTTGTTGCAGGTATGTTGAATTATGGTCATTGGAGGAAAAAGCTGCAAAAAGAAGTAAATTTTGAGCAAAAAGGACCAAAATATGAAGATTTGAACTAGGGCGTTGACGGTGGGTTTTTCCCGAGAGTCCAGAATCAAATATTCTNAAGTCTAACCTTCCAAATATTCAGGATTAAGTTCAACACAAACTATCAAAATACACTAGACAACACAGTTAACACATTCAATATGATAAAAACAAAATATAACTACTTACTATCACACAAATACATCACAACATTATCTAACAAAGCAAATTACAAACAATAGTAGCAGTCTAAACAAGTACAACACAAAACAAAGTAACAATTCAATACAACTTTGCTATAGAAAGTTCACAATTTAAAACTAAACTACTCAAATTAATCCTCTTCCTCCTCATAATCATCACTATCATCACTATTCCAAAAAGTAGTAGTTTCATATGAAGGATATTGTGGATAGGAAGGAAAAACCACACTTTGGTCACCCCTGATAAGGTTTTTCAAAGACGAGTGAAATTTTTCTTCATAGTCACTGTGTCTCTTTGTATAACCATCCATGTGATCTACAAAATTCTCCACCTTATCCGTAGTATAATTGATGTTTTCTAACATCCTTTACATTAATTGATACTGCAAATCAAAACTAGAATTCTGACCTTGTGATGTGGATGCATGACCAAAGAAAAATATGTTGAGATTTTTATACCTATTTTATACTAATATTGATGATATTGCACTTTAAAGAAGGGTATTTATGATGCTTAGTTGCAGGTATGTTGAATTATGGTCACTGAAGCAAAAAGATGAAAAAAGGAGCGAATTTGGAGGAAAAATGACCAAAATTTGAAGATTTGAACTATGACACCGACGACGAGCCCAACGACACCGACGGCTGGTTTTTCCCGAGACTCCAAAATCAAATATTCTAGAAGGCCGCCGACAGTGAGAACGGTGGTTCTCTTAACAGGTGCATTGAATGTGGATGATTTTTTAAGGGACGCTTAGGCAAATCTTGGAAAACTCTTCTACAACTTTAAGAGAAACATTTGGGCCGGGGAAAAAAAAAGGAAAGCCCCATGGTGGTGTCCGCTGAGTTTTTATTATTTGTAGAGTGTAGAGAGTTTAATTTAGGGTTAATATTGTGAGGAATTCCTTGAGAGATTGTAAGAGTGGAAGGAAAGTGAGAGANAAGTTCCACATGTTGGTTCTAACCTCTAGCACTTAGTAGGTGGAGCCAATATTGGAGAGCTCAAGAAGAGCCCTCATAAGACTGTTTGGCCTCAGGGTTAGCCCTGAGTGGTGCGGTGTTGGTCAGTCTTGCACACACACACTTGATACGCCTCACTCGTACTCACAGCCTAAGCCCTTAACCAAAAATGCTTAGCTTGATCCCTTACTCCTTTGGAGAGTCATGTGGATGGTCCCCTAAACCCTTAGCCCTATGCTAAGGTTTAGCTAAGACCAGGACATGAAGGATCTATAATGGGAGCTCCTTTGGTCTATGTCTCAAAAACGGATAATATTATGATTAACATCCTCAACTAATCTCATCCTACCGAAATACTTCTCAAAATTACCAAATTACCCTTGAAAGCCTAAGCTTTCAAAAATTTCCCAAGCTACCCAATTTTGTCTACAAATCATCTCAAACTCTTTTAAACCACTCAAATTGCCTAAAACATTACAAAATTTTAAAAAATCCAAAAATACCCCTAACTTCACCAAAAGTACCAAAATTCCCTTGGTGGGCCAAGTTTTCCCAAAACCNACCCAATTTTGTCTACAAATCATCTCAAACTCTTTTAAACCACTCAAATTGCCTAAAACATTACAAAATTTTCAAAATTCCCAAAATACCCCTAACTTCACCAAAAGTACCAAAATGCCCTTGGTGGGCCAAGTTTTCCCAAAACTTCCAAAATCATTTCAAACACTCCTAAAACCAATCTTTACCACTCATGAAGTCTCATTTGACTGATTTGACCAATTTGACCAATTTTGACCAAAATCCTAAGTTTGTCATTTAAGGCCCAATTGCCCCACATCACCCCCAATTTCCACCAATTTGAATTCAATCTTCCTCAATTTCAATTAAAAATCAAAATTCATCATGCCCAATCCTAATTGAAACCAAATTGATTCCCAATTGAGTCCAATTTCAAACCTAATTTCCAAGCCCATTTAAAATTCCCAATTTTTNCCCCACATCACCCCCAATTTCCACCAATTTGAATTCAATCTTCCTCAATTTCAATTAAAAATCAAAATTCATTATGCCCAATCCTAATTGAAACCAAATTGATTCCTAATTGAGTCTAATTTCAAACCTAATTTCCAAGCCCATTTAAAATTCCCAATTTTGNTTCCTTTGAATCTCTTCTCTTACTTTCTTCTTACAATACTCTCTACTTACACACTACAACTCCTCTCCTTCTTCTCTCTAAAAAGTATCCTAATTAATCTATGAGAGAGGTGTCAGTGGCGTCTAAAGTGGGGCATGTAGGAGAGAGTCTCTTCAATCCAATCCAAGTTTTCTTTTATAATTTACCAAAAGGTGCCTTGGTATCTTTTCAAAATGTGTCCAAATTCAATGAATCTTCCAAGAGTTGCTTCTTTTCAAAAGTGAATTGAATGTATTTTCATGTCCATTAACCATATCTCACATTTTATTCAAGAGTTTCTTCAAACACCCCTTGAAAAATTTGTCTAAATTCATTGAATCATCAAGTAACTACCTCTGACGCTTAAGTGCAAGGTTTGTAGCACTTAGGCATGGACTTCTCGGTTTTCCTGGGGCTTAAGCGCCAATTATGGGCACTTTGGCGTCACAGNCAGGTATGTTGAATTATGGTCACTGAAGCAAAAAGATGAAAAAAGGAGCGAATTTGGAGGAAAAATGACCAAAATTTGAAGATTTGAACTATGACACCGACGACGAGCCCAACGACACCGACGGCTGGTTTTTCCCGAGACTCCAAAATCAAATATTCTAGAAGGCCGCCGACAGTGAGAACGGTGGTTCTCTTAACAGGTGCATTGAATGTGGATGATTTTTTAAGGGACGCTTAGGCAAATCTTGGAAAACTCTTCTACAACTTTAAGAGAAACATTTGGGCCGGGGAAAAAAAAAGGAAAGCCCCATGGTGGTGTCCGCTGAGTTTTTATTATTTGTAGAGTGTAGAGAGTTTAATTTAGGGTTAATATTGTGAGGAATTCCTTGAGAGATTGTAAGAGTGGAAGGAAAGTGAGAGAATTCTTCCTCCTTGCCGCTTCGAAGAAGAATTCTGTGTGCTATAAAGAAAGGAAGAGATTCAGAGGAACTTCGAGGAGTTTGCTTGTGGAGGAATTAGAGATAAGTGGTATTTACTTATTGAAGTTTGCTTGACTTTGCTTTTATATATAAGTTATAAGTTTTGTCATATCTTCTCCATGAGTTCTGAGTAGTTTTCTCTGTCTTTCTCCTTGTCTTGAAATTTTGTGAAATGGTGATTTGAATTGGTTGAGCCATGAGAATGTTAAAGAAGTTGTGATGATCTTTTCACTTCAATCTTAATTTTCTTTCAATTTGGCGAATTGATTTGTTAAAATATGTTGAGTTTTACAACTAAAGTGAATTTCGATCTTAATTTACTTTCAATCTGGCTAATTGATTTGTTAAAATATGTTGAGTTTTATAACTAAAGTGAAGGCAATCTGACCAATTGATTTGTTAAAATATGTTGAGTTTTACAACTAAAGTGAAAGGTTACATTCTAAGGATTTAGGGAGGTCAAAGCCCTTGGAAGTTGGGTGCAAATAAATAGGGAAATAATATTATCGAAAATAGAGAAATAATACTATGGCGTAGAATTGAAGATTTTAGAGTGACAGACTAAAATCCCCAATTCGGTCCTATCGTTTGGCTGTGATTTAGGGAGGTCAAAGCCCTTGGAAGTTGGGTGCAAATAAATAGGGAAATAAAATTATCGGTATTTAGGGAGGTCAAAGCCCTTGGAAGTTGGGTGCAAATAAATAAGAAATAAAATTATCGGGCGTAGAATTAGAGATTTTAGAGTGACAGACTAAAATCCTCAATTCGATCCTATTGTTTGGGTGCTGAAGTGTATATGTTAGCCCTCAGGCAAGGGGAACGTGGGAGCTCTGAAGTGAGAGCCGATATCCTCCCAGCCTAGCCACAAATTCAGTAACCAAGCATAGGATTAGTCAATATTCTTTATGCCTGGACTAAAGGGTAAAAAATTGGTATGCTCCTATTTGGCACAATACAATTTGAACTAATTCACTTTATCCATTCATTTTAATTTCTTGACAAGGAGAAGGATGCTTTCGTATATATTGAATTTCACATTAAAATTTTTATTAGTAGAATTAGTTAATTAAGAGTTTGTTAAAATTACATATTTATTTCAATTGCTTATTAGTTGACAAATAAGCAATTTGAACTGTCTTGTTGTGATTAAGTATTGATTTTCTAAATCCTAGTTTGTAGCCTCTATTATTACTCCCTGTGGGATCGATATTCGGGACTCCATTAGAGCTCTGTATTACTTGAGTGATATGTATACTTGCGTTGATAAGTGTCTGCGCAATTATTGAATATTTTATACACATTTTTATCAAATCTATAACCATTGTCAAGTTTTTGGCACCGTTGATAATATTTTATATACACATTTTTATCAAATCTATAACCGTTGTCAAGTTTTTGGCGCCATTGCTGGGGACTTAGATATTCTAGCGACAGTATCAAATTCTTGTATTTTTAAGCATATATAAAGTCGCTGGCAATGCACGTGAGGCATGAACTTCTAGAAAATCCACCTCTCCAGTCAAATATCAAAGGTTGTGAATAATATTTCACTTTAGAGCTCGTGATAGGCTTTAGAGGCTGCAGTATCTCCTCCCAACTATCGAATGAAACACTAGCCTGCTCACATAAGGAAAATATTAAGGATGTGAATCCCAAAACTGTATTAGTGGCAGCTATAGCAAAATTGATGATCGTCTGATAGATCAAGGATCCAATGTCAATCGGATTGCACTGTTGAATGCAATAGTTCAAAGTATCACTATCTGTTGTAACTTCACTGAGGTAATTGGTTGGGAGTAGACGAGCAGGAATAAAGTAGTGCCATGCTTTCGATGTGGCATCTAGCTTTGATGCAGGGAAATTGACTCTTCCTTCAATTATTATCTTCCCATAGTCAACGAAGATATGATCTCATCCAACTCCTCCTCAGTTAGATTATAATTTGAATAAAAACACAATACACTAAGGGTAGTTGATAAAAAAAATTTATTACCTCACGGGTGAAAAACACTGATTTTCCTCGGACCATGACCTGAACTTCTTCAGCTTCAAGGAGATCAGCGTAGATCTCTCGAACAACAAAGATTACAGCCACCGTAGAAAACAACAAATTCATTCCCACCATCAAAAAATTGTTAAATCTTGCACTGCTCGACCCAAATTTTTGAAACATCATTCATGAATCAATTTTTTCAATTGCGGTGGTTTAGTATATCTATCCCAAGCTTTTGAACTAACAAACTTATTAGAATCGAAGTGGGACTTCCCTTTGCTCCTCTTCATTCTTAGGGCCATTTCTAAAAATCACATAAAATTGGTAAGAAATCCTAAATTCAAGACTAAATCACTAAACTCAACTTCTAAACACTTAAACTCTCATTTCTATTTATTTTCTATATGTTTTTCTCAAATTTTCACCGGGAATAGTAATTTTTTGGTCAAATCCTCAATGTGCTTAAAATACATGATGAAAATAAAAAAAATTTACATAGAAGTGAAGCTCTTACCTCATGAAGATCAAATGTAGCAAATTTGGATTGGTTCTCTAATAAATTTTCACTCTAAAAGAAGCCTTGGATCCAACGTCGCAAACTTAAAAGGAAGAAGATGACGCCAGGGGTAAAAAATGGCATTTTTCTGCTCAACTTTTTACTTTTAACCATTTGCGAATTGGATTAAGAGNTACACATTTTTATCAAATCTATAACCGTTGTCAAGTTTTTGGCGCCATTGCTGGGGACTTAGATATTCTAGCAACAGTATCAAATTCTTATATTTTTAAGCATATATAAAGTCACTGGCAATGCACGTGAGGCATGAACTTCTAGAAAATCCACCTCTCCAGTCAAATATCAAAGGTTGTGAATAAGATTTCACTTTAGAGCTCATGATAGGCTTTAGAGGCTGCAGTATCTCCTCCCAACTATCGAATGAAACACTAGCATGCTCACATAAGGAAAACATTAAGGATGCGAATCCCAAAACTGTATTAGTGGCAGCTATAGCAAAATTGATGATCGTCTGATAGATCAAGGATCCAATGTCAATCGGATTGCACTGTTGAATGCAATAGTTCAAAGTATCACTATCTGTTGTAACTTCACTGAGGTAATTGGTTTGGAGTAGACGAGCAGAAATAAAGTAGTTCCATGCTTTCGATGTGGCATCTAGCTTTGACGCAGGGAAATTGACTCTTCCTTCAATTATTATCTTCCATAATCCCCTTCTCGTAGTCAACGAAGATATGATTTCATCCAACTCCTCCTCAGTTAGATTATAATTTGAATAAAAACACAATACACTAAGGGTAGTTGATAAAAAAAATTTATTACCTCAGGGGTGAAAAACACTGATTTTCCTCGGACCATGACCTGAACTTCTTTAGCTTCAAGGAGATCAACGTAGATCTCTCGAACAACAAAAATTACAGCCACCGTAGAAAACAACAAATTCATTCCCACCATCGAAAAATTGTTAAATGTTGCACTGCTTGACCCAAATTTTTGAAACATCATTCATGAATCAATTTTTTCAATTGCAGTGGTTTAGTATATCTATCCCAAGCTTTTGAACTAACAAACTTATTAGAATCGAAGTGGGACTTCCCTTTGCTCCTCTTCATTTGTAGGGCCATTTCTAAAAATCACATAAAATTGGTAAGAAATCCTAAATTCAAGACTAAATCACTAAACTCAACTTCTAAACACTTAAACTCTCATTTCTATTTATTTTCTATATGTTTTTCTCAGATTTTCACCAACAATAGTAATTTTTGGTCAAATCTTCAATGTGCTTAAAATACATGATGAAAATAAAAAAAATTTACATAGAAGTGAAGCTCTTACCTCATGAAGATCAAATGTAGCAAATTTGGGTTGGTTCCCTAATAAATTTTCACTCTAAAAGAAGCCTTGGATCCAATGTCACAAACTTAAAAGGAAGAAGATGACGTCAGGGGTAAAAAATGGCATTTTTCTGTCAACTTTTTACTTTTAACCATTTGCAAATTGGATTAAGAAAACTGATGCTTAGGCGCCTACCTCTCAGATAGTCCAGCGCTTAAGCACAAGGTTTTGGCATTTAGGCATCAATGTACAAATTTGGATATTTTTGATTTTAAGTGAAATGCACATCTAACCTAAGTCAACCACCCCTAAATGGTCTTATTAATCTTAATAACTATTTTCTTCCCCTTCAATTCCTCTCTTTCTCAAAACTCACCGATCTTCACAAATTCAATTCAACACAACATAAAACAAAAATTTTACAAATAAACACTTATATTAATTCACAAAAAATACAAACACTTGTGATACATAATTTTTGCTATCCAAAGAGTCTTGGATGAGATAATTCATAAGCTCAAACTTAAAACACTAAGAAAATTTAAAATTAAAAAAAAAAACTTAATAAACTTAATACTAACATCACAATACCTAACACAAATATACATTAAACTTTGAACTTAATTCCATTCTCCTTCCGGTGGAATGAATTTTGGGCTTTCCTTTGTCTCTCTTGTGGCATTTAGAATATAGGTCTGATAGAACAGACGGTGGTGAAGAACTCTACTTTACTCTTCCTCAATCCATTTGTTTTTCAAACNAAAACAAAAATTTTACAAATAAACACTTATATTAATTCACAAAAAATACAAACACTTGTGATACATAATTTTCGCAATCCAAAGAGTCTTGGATGAGATAATTCATAAGCTCAAACTTAAAACACTAAGAAAATTTATAATTAAAAAAAAAAAACTTAATAATCTTAATACTAACATCACAATACCTAACACAAACATACATTAAACTTAGAACTTAATTCCATTCTCCTTCCGGTGGAATGAATTTCGGCCTTTCCTTTGTCTCTCTTGTGGCATTTAGAATGTAGGTCTGATAGAACAGACGGTGGTGAAGAACTCTACTTTATTCTTCCTCAATCCATTTGTTTTTCAAATACATAGGCTTGTTCACTTTTTCTATAAAACTTGTATGGCTAAATTGCAACTTAAGTTGAAATGCAATATACTCCAAATGTGCGTTAGTCTCATTCGCTTCAATTCAAGCCACATCAGCCAAAATCTTTGCAATCTTTTTCACTATTCCTTCTACACTAATGACTAGGAAACCATTGTATAACTCTTGTGCACTTTGAATAACAAAATTTTTCTTCATAGTTTCCTCTTTCTTCTGCATATCAATCTCCCAAGAAGACATTTTTCCAAGTTCTCTCACACTTTACTTAGACTTTATGGTGAAAATTGAAGTGGGGTGAGAAATCTCTTCATTCCCTACTATTTATAGGCTTTGGAACAAATATAAAACTACTAGACACGTTCTCAAACCACTAACCCATGCTAAAACCCACTAAACCACATTTAAGTCTTCTAAAAACATAATTTAGCATGTTTATTTAACTGCCGCGCTTAAGCGCCGACTGTTGCACCGATGCTTAATCTAGCACAGGTCTGCTTAACATCCAAATACTTAGTCTAACATGTCTAAGTCATCTATTAAGGTGTTAGAATCATCACTAAACCATTATATGTTTAAAATATTGCCACAATTCTTCTTAATCAAACACAACAACATAATATTCAAAATTGAAATACATTGATAACTATGGGTTGCCTCCCATAAAGCGCTTGGATTAACTTCGTCAACCCAACGTAACCATTGCTTATTTTGGTTGACCCAACAACATAAGAACATTTAATTTAAGTCNGAATTAACTATGAGAGTTAACGATCAAGAAGTGACTTTTAACATTACAAAATTTATGAAATACCCTGCTGTTTAAAAAGATAATGAATGTTTTCGCATGGAAATTTGTGAACATCTACTGCACTAGCATTTTAAAGAACATTTTGAAGAGAAAGAACATTTTGAAGACAAAGATGAAGTTATTTTTGAAGAAATAGAAAATGAAGAATTAAATTATATTCAGGAAAGATTTGAGAAGCTGGATATTACAAGAAATGCTGATAAGAATCTAGTTCCGTCAATTATAAAACCACCTGAACTTGAGTTGAAAATATTGCCTAATCACTTGAAGTATATGATTTTAGGAAACTCATCTACATTAATTGTTATTATATCTTCAGAGTTAAATGATTTGCAAGAGCAAAAACTTTTGGATACATTAAAAAGATGTAAGAAAACTTTTATTTGGACCTTAGCTGATATTAAAGGAATCAGTCATTCTATCTGTATGCACAAAATTATATTGGATGAATAATATAAACCAAGATTTGATCCACAAAGGAGATTAAAGCAAATGATTAAAGAAGTAGTCAAGAAGGAAATTTTGAAATGGTTGGACACTATAATTATATATCCTATTTCAGACAGTGATTGGGTAAGTCCAATTCATTGTGTTTCTAAGAAAGGAGGAGTGACTGTTGAAGCAAAAGAGAATAATGAATTAATACCTATCAGACAAGTTACTGGGTGGTGTATTTGCATTGATTATAGAAAATTGAACACTGCCTCTAAGAAAGATCACTTCCCTTTACCATTTTTAGACCAAATAGTAGATAGACTTGCTGGGTACAAATATTTTTATTTTTTAGATGGATATACTGGCTACCATCAAATTCTTATTGCTCGTGAGGATCAAGAAAAGACAACATTTACTAATCCTTTTGGAACTTTTGCTTTTCAAAGAATGCCTTTCGGATTATGTAATGCACCTGCAATATTCCAGAGATGTATGATGTTTGTATTTAGTAAGTTAATTGATAATGGATTAGAAGTGTTTATGGATGATTTCTCTGTATTTAGAACATCATTTGATGCAGGCTTAAATTATCTTGAAAAAGTTTTGGAGTTATGTAAAAGAACTAATTTAGTTCTAAATTAGGAGAAATGTCAATTTATGGTTGCAGAAGGAATTGTGTTAGAAAATAAAATTTTGGAAAATGGTATGGAAGGAGACCCTGCAAAATTCAAGTTATATCTAAATTAACACCTCCTACTGATGTAAGAGGGGTTACAAGTTTTCTTGGACATGTTGGTTTTTACAGGCGTTATATTAAATATTTTTTAAAAATTATTAAACCTCTATACCAACTTTTAGAAAAGGACATAAAATTTGAATTTACTGAAAACTGTTTAAATGCCTTTGAGTCATTAAGAGAAAAACTAATCATAGCCCCTATTATAGTTTCACCTAACTAGGAAAAACCATTTGAACTGATGTGCGATGCTAGTGATTATGCTATTGGAGCTGTTCGGACAAAGTTATGAAAAGATTTTTAAAGTTATATACTACGCTAGTAAAACTCTTAATGATGCTTAAATTAACTATATTGTTACTGAAAAAGAGTTACTGGCTATTATGTATGCTTTTGACAAATTTAGATCATATTTAATTGGGACTAAATGTGTTGTACACACTGATTACTCTGCTATTAAATATCTGATGCAAAAGAAGGATGTCAAACCAAGGTTAATTAGATGGATATTTTTGATGCAAGAGTTTGATTTTGTGGTTATTGATAAAAAGGGAAATGATAATCAAATTGCTGATCATTTATTGAGATTAAAATATTGTGAATTATCTGACACCGACAATGAAATTACAGACAGTTTCCCTGATGAACAACTTTATAACATTAATGAGTGGAAAATACCATGGTATGCTGATATTGTTAATTATATTTTCCACCTATGCTGACATTGCAACAAAAAAGAAAATTCATTCATGATGTGAAAGCATATTTTTGGGATGAACCTAATTTATATAAATAATGTAAGGAATTTATTATGAGAAGATGTGTACCTTATGAAGAAACTGAACTAATAATTCAGAAATGTCATGATTCTGAATTTGGAGAACATTTTGGGATTGATAAAACTGCTTGTAAAATTTTACAAGCTGGATTCTATTGGCCTACTCTTTTTAGAGATGTTTACAGATACATAAAAACTTGTGATCGATGTCAACGAGTAGGCAATATATCTAGAAGAAATGAAATGGCTCTGAATTTCATGTTAGAAGTTGAGATCTTTGATGTTTGGGTATTAGATTTCATGAGACCATTTATTCCTTCATCTGGAAACTTATACATATTAATTGAGGTAGAATATGTTTCAAAGAGCACAAGATTTAACCTCGTTGTGATGCTAAAAGTGTTTCAAAATTTTTAATGAAAAATATTTTCACTAGATACGAAATGCTTAGAATGATTATCACTAATTTGGGAACTTATATATATTAATTGCAGTAGACTACGTTTCTATGTGGATTGAAGCACAAGCTTTACCTTGGGAACTTATATATATTAATTGCAGTGGACTACGTTTCTAAGTGGATTGAAGAACAAGCTTTACCTCGTTGTGACAATAAAAGTGTTTCAAGATTTTTAATGAAAAATATTTTCACTAGATACGGAATGCCGAGAGTGACTATCACTAACGGAGGATCCCATTTTAGGAATAAATACATTCAGGGATTGGCAGAAAAGTTTAATATTATTCATAAAATCTCTACTTCCTATCACTCTCAAACTAGTGGGTTAGCTGAAGTTTCTAATAGAGAGATTAAAAAAATACTTGAGAAGACTGCAAACCCTAGTAGAGTAGATTGGTCTACTAGACTGGATACCTCATTATGGGCTTACAGGACTGCTTATAAAACTCCTACTGGAATGACTCCTTACAGGATGATTTTTGGAAAACTTGTCACTTACCAGTAGAATTGGAGCATAAAGCATATTGGACGATTAAAGAATTCAATTATAATTTGAAAGATGTTGTTGAGAAGAGATTGTTACAAATGAATGAATTGGAAGAACTAAGAAATGAATCTTATGATAATGACAGAATTTATAAGGAGAAACTAAAGTTATGGCATGATCGGAGGATTAATCAGAAGAACTTTGAACCAAGACAAGAAGTTTTACTTTACAACACTAGGCTGAAGTTATTCCCTGGAAAATTGAAGTCTCATTGGTTAGGGTCATTTACTGTGACTCAAGTTTATACTTACAGGGAAATTGAAGTCTCGTTGGTTAGGACCCTTTACTGTGACTCAAGTTTATACTTACGGAGAAGTTGAAATTGAAGATCAAAAGTCTGGGAATAGATTTTAAGTAAATAGACACATATTAAAGCCGTATTTTGAGGATAAAAGACCAAATTTTAAAGAGGTTTTAATAGTCAGTCAACCTGAGTAATACCTGAATAGGTCGGGATGACGACGTTAAACCACGCGCTTTATGGGAGACAACTCATAGTTATCTTTATTTTTATTGTGATTATAGTGTTTTTATTTGAAATTATTGTTAGTTTGTGGTAGTATTGAACTTTACTACTCATTTTTACCATTGAATCATCATAAAAATTGGATCCATAGAAAAAATTGGAACACATTCGGACCAGAGTGAAACTGTGAAATTTTTACCTTGGGCGCCGACGGCGGGCTCAACGTCGCCGACGGTGGGTTTTTTTCGAGTGTCCAAGCAATTAATTCTAAAGTCTTGCCGACGGTGCCATCAACGTTGTCGATGGCGAGAACGGCGGGATGACGGTTTTTGGAGTTTGAAATGATGATTTTTGGTGGTTTTAGGCGGGAGTTACTCCCTATAAACTTCTAAATTCGGTTCTTAAGTTTGTATTACCCCAAAAACTAATTAAAACTCCCCAAAATGCATCCCTATGGCATCCAATTCCACTAAAAACCTTAGATTTCAAGTGTTTAACCGGATAAAGTTCATTAGTTCTGAGGCATAGCGAATCTTCAACAAAGTGCTGACAAAGAGGAGATTAATCAAAGAAAGAGGATTCGTGAATCGAGGATTGAACAATCCTTTGACAGCAATTAAAGAGATGATTGTGCGATGATGATGGGAAGTGTTGTGCTACACTAAAACCGCCGTAGTCGTTCCTGTGGTGAAGGAGTTTTATGCTAATTTACATGGAATCAACCAGGGAGTCGTCTATGTGCGAGGTGGATGGATAACTTTTACTCATACACGGATTAATGAGTTATATATGATCGAGAATGTTCCTGTCTGCCATTATTCCAACTTCATCCCGACAAGAAACCTAATGAATGAGATCTACCAATATTTGACGGATGAGACTGAAGACTGGGAAATTAGAGAAAACGGGTATGTTAGTTTTTCTGCGACACTTCTAAACCCCGTTTCTAAACACTGGAACTTCTTCATTTCTGCAAAACTATTACCGACGATGAGGATCAGTAAAGTTACTAAGGAAAGTGCTATTCTGAATTACTGCATCCAAATAGGACTGCCGATCGATATTGGATCGATAATTGTGAAGTCTGTTTTGGGCTTGATCATTCATGGATCAACTTATGGGCTTGCACATCCTTCAACAATTTTCTTACTTTGCAGTCAATTCCAAGTATCTTATGAGAATTGGGAAAAGGTACTTCTACCTTGGAAGCCTTTAGACCCAACCGAGAAGTTCCCAACCAATGAAGATGAGAATGATATGACTATTATTGTCGATCAATAATCTCAAAATTCACTTCCTATTCAGCCTTTAGTTTCAGACAAGACACTAGTGATCCTGCGCAGAATCAAGAAACTGGAGAAAGAGGTGCAAAAAGTTATGAATGCAATTAACAATATCTCTGATTTTTTTTATCATCTAGACGACAGGATGAAAGAGAATTTTGATCACTCTGGACATATCGAAGGAAGTTTGATACGATTGATGAGGAAGATCGGATTGATAAAAGAGGACTCTACTGAAGAAATCCACTACCGACCCTTCTATAACCTCTTCGTTCAT
>JXCR01136716.1:3303-27259 GCA_002079205.1 Phalaenopsis hybrid cultivar | reverse complement strand
AGAACCTTCTACTAGTAGAGATATCCCCTCTACTTGTTATGACCTTCCTTTCTCTAGCTCCCCTACCCTGAATGATTTAATGAATGAGTTAACCTTGCGGCAGAAGAGTATAAAGCAAATAAATAAGAGAATAGGGGGATTAGAACATAGACACGATTATGATAGTGAGTACCTACAGAGGCATTCTGACTTCGAAGATAGCTTACTACGAAGCTCAGGCCCAACACTACAGAGGTGAGTCTGATGTTACTTTTCCTGAATGCCCCCATTATACTCAGTATCAGCCAAATCCACCTGCTGACCAGGGAGACGAGGATATAATATGGGACTTTGATATATGATAGTAATTGATGTACTTTTATTTTTATAATTTTGTAACAGAGATAGATGTTTGTGCNACTTACCAGTAGAATTGGAGCATAAAGCATATTGGACGATTAAAGAATTCAATTATAATTTGAAAGATGTTGTTGAGAAGAGATTGTTACAAATGNACTCTTAGAATTTATATATAATTGTAAGGTTTTGTGTTGTGAATGTTTATTTGGGTTATTACATCATTTAATTACTTTAAATTTATGTTTAGAATGATTGAATGGATTTCGTCAAGGCTTGAAATTGATCAAAATTGCAAAAATCTGAAAATTGAACCAATTTTTAAAATCTCACTGGCGGCGCCATCGACGATTTTTCCCGAGACTTAGGCTATTTAATTAAATAGATCTCGCTGACGGCGCTGAAGAACCCGCCGATAGCAAGATCCCAAAAAAATACTTTTAACCACGATTTTGACCAGTCAACCGCCACTATTCATCATCCCCTTCCTCTTAAAAAATGAAAATTTCAATCCAGGGCTTGAAGATCTTGGATTTGGGGCAATTTCAAAGCATTTAGACACCAGATTTTATCATCTCTCGGTAAGAGCTTCACTCCAACCTAAAAATATTTGATTTTCCCCTTCCCAAAAAAATTGAGAATGTGGAGAAAATATTTGGAAGAAATTCATGGAATTTAGATTTGAACGCTTAGAGTCACACTTGGAAGCCATTATTTGAGTATTTGAAGTGTATTTTGGAATTTTTTTTTAATTTTGACTAGATTGACATGGCTCCACGACAAAAGAGGCGACTTGAGTTTGACGAGTCTCGCTTCGTCAATGCGAAAGCTCAATCGAGATTTACTTCAGTATTTAAAGGGAAGAAATGTATAGAAAATCATGTTTTTGAGAGTCTGGGAGGAGAAGTTGAACGAGTTATTACCAAATGGAGGTGGGAAAACTTCTGTTATATCACCAATAAGGCTGCTGTGAATATTGTGAAAGAATTTTATGCCAATGCGTTCTATTCTGAGGATGGAACCGTTCGAGTATGGGGTTTTTCTGTTGAGTTTAGTGTCGCCCGCATTAACTCATTTTATGAAGTCCTAGACTCTTATAGCTGCAATTATGAAACCTTCAGTACAATAGAAGGCCCACTGAGCGATGTCATAAACTTTCTCACTAATGGGCAAGGGACATGGAAGATAAAGCAACGAGAAAGGGTAAATTTTTCTGCTTCCATGTTGAATGCCACATCTAAAGTGTGGCATTATTTTATTTCCTCTACTCTGTTACCTATCTATCACTATAGTGAGGTAATAAGAGATAAAGCTATTCTGAATTTCTGTATTCAGAATAATCAAACTATAAATGTGGGGAGNTAGATTAAGATATTTAGTATAAGAGAATAAGACTATAGTTAACTATTTAAAGTAAAGAAAACTATATTTTGAAATATTAAGAATCTTAGAAATTCACTTGAGAAGAAAAGATTGGGGTTCAATGATGTAAAAGCTATGAAATATTTATATGGTAAATGAATGCTTTGAGTTTCAAATTTATGAAAGAAGGTGATGTTCAAAATCATTAAAGGTTATCCAGATATAGTAATCCTCACTTGAAAAAGAAAAAGAACGGATTGACAACAATCCCTGAGAAGAAAATAAAAAAATATATATATAGGATTGAAAGCAATCCAAATGAAAAAAAAAAGAAAAAAATATATAAGTGAGGAGAAGTTTGAGGAGATGCCTAATCAAAATTGGCTTCACTTGGACCTACCTAAAGGGAAAACCTAAATACATTCCTGAACTTATATTTATAGAATATCATCTTTTAATGGCTTCACTGGACCTACCTAAAGGGAAAACCTAAATACATTCCTGAACTTATATTTATGGACCACTGGACCTACCTAAAGGGAAAACCTAAATACATTCCTGAACTTATATTTATGGATTAGATATTTTACTAGTAGTGTTCTCAAGACTATATATATATATAAGTGAGGAGAAGCTTGAGGAGATGCCTAATCAAAAATTGGCTTGACGACCTACCTAAAAGGAAAACCTAAATACATTCCTGAACTTATATTTATGGAATAACATCTTTANGGAGAAGCTTGAGGAGATGCCTAATAAAAAATTGGCTTCACTTGGACCTACTTAAAGGGAAAACCTAAATACGTTCCTTAACTTAAATTTATGGATTAGCATCTTTTACTAGTAGTGTTCTCATGAAACCTTATCATTTGAATATTCTAAGTGACTTAATATTGCAACATATAGTCATTCTTGAAATGAATAGAAGAGTATTTGAATATTCTAAGTGACTTGATATTACAACATATAGTCATTCTTGAAATGAATAGAAAACTAGAACTCTTAAACTTGATGACTAAATATACAATATATAGTCATTCTTGAAATGAATAGAAAACTAGAACTCTTAAACTTGATGACTAGACAGTCTTGTACCTACAGAGTTAATTTAATTACTTGATTTTTTTCTAAAAATCTCACTATGGTTTTTACTTAAATCAAACTTATAATATTTCTTAATTAAAACTTTACTACAATAGATCATAACTTTTTATGTAGTACTAAAATTACTTGAGGACAAGTAATAGCTAAGTTTGGGGGATTTTGACTAAAGAAAAATATGTTGAGATTTTCAAACCTATTTTATACTAATATTGATGATATTGCACTTTAAAGAATGATGTTTTTGATGTTTTGTTACAGGTATGTTGAATTATGGTCATTGGAGTAAAAAGATGCAAAAATGAGTGAATTTGGAGCAAAAAGGACCAAAACATGAAGATTTAAACTAGGGCGCCCACGGCAAGCCCAACGGCACCGACGGCAGGTTTTTCCCGAGAGTCCAAAATCAAATTTTCTAGAATGCCGCCGACGGCAAGAGTGGCGGTTCTCTTAACAGGTGTATTGAATGTGGACGATTTTTTAAGGGACGCTTAGGCAACTCTTGGAAAACTCTTCTACAATTTTAAAAGAAACATTTGGGCCGAAAAAAGAGGAGCCCCGTGGTGGTGTCTGCTAAGTTCTTGTTGTTTGTAGAGTGTAGAGAGTTTAATTTAGGGTTTGTTGTGAGGAATTCTTTGAGAGATTGTAAGAGTGGAGGGAAAGTGAGAGATTTCTTCCTCCTTTCCGAGGGAAAGAATATAGGGAGTAAAGGAAGTGCTAGGAGAGTTCCTAGAGATTAGAAAAATTCCAATATTAGTGAGGAATTTTCGAGAGATTGTAAGAGTGGAGGGAAAGTGAGAGATTTCTTCCTCCTTGCTACTTCAAAAAGGAATTGCTTCGAGAGATTGTAAGAGTGGAGGGAAAGTGAGAGATTTCTTCCTCCTTGCCGCTTTGAAGAAGAATTTTCGAGAGATTGTAAGAGTGGAGGGAAAGTGAGAGATTTCTTCCTCCTTGCTACTTCAAAGAGAAATAGGAGGTGCTAGAGAGAGTTCATAGAGGTTAGAAAGGTTCCAATATTGTGAGGAACTCTTTAAAATTGTAAGAGTGGAGGGAAAGTGAGAGATTTCTTCCTCCTTGCTACTTCAAATTTTCGAGAGATTGTAAGAGTGGAGGGAAAGTGAGAGATTTCTTCCTCCTTGCTACTTCAAAAAGGAATTGCTTCGAGAGATTGTAAGAGTGGAGGGAAAGTGAGAGATTTCTTCCTCCTTGCCGCTTTGAAGAAGAATTTTGTGTGTTGTAAAGAAAGAAGATTGTAAGAGTGGAGGGAAAGTGAGAGATTTCTTCCTCCTTGCTACTTCCAAGAGGAATTTTGTGTGTTTTAAAGAAATAGAGATTCAGAGGAACTTCGAGGAGTGTTCTTGGGGAGAAATTAGAGATAAGTTATTTAATTATTGATTCAGAGGAACTTCGAGGAGTTTGCTTGTGGAGGAATTAGAGATAAGTGGTATTTACTTATAGAAGTTTGTATGACTTTACTTTTATATATAAGTTTTATCGTATCTTCTCCATGAGTTCTGAGTAGTTTTCTCTGTCTTTCTCCTTGTCTTGAGATTTTGTTAAATGATGATTTGAATTGGTTGAGCCATGAGAATGTTAAAGAAGTTGTGATGATCTTTTCACCTTCAACTTAATTTGCTTTCAACCTGGCCAATTGATTTGTTAAAATATGTTGAGTTTTACAACTAAAGTGAAGATTACATCCAAGATTTAGGGAGGTCAAAGTCTTTGAAAGTTGGGTGCAAATAAATAGGGAAATAAAATTATCGGGCGTAGAATTAGAGATTTTAGAATGACAGACTAAAATCCTCAATCCAATCCTATCAATTGGGTGCTGAAGTGTAGATGTTAGCCCTCAGGCGAGGGGAACGTGGGAGCTCCGAAGTGAGAGCCGGTATCCTCCTAGGCTAGCCGCAGATTCAGTAACCAAGCATAGGATTAGTCAATGTTCTTTATGCCTGAACCAAAGGGTAAAGAATAGGTATGATCCTATTTAGCACAATACAATTTGAACTAATTCACTTTATCCATTCACTTTAATTTCTTGACAAGGAGAAGGATGCTTTCTTATATATTGAACTTAACAGTAGAAACTTTATTAGTAGAATTAGTTAATTAAGAGTTTATTAGAATTACATATTTCTTTCAATTGCCTATTAGTGACAAATAAGCAATTTGAACTCTATTGTTGTGATTAAGTATTGATTTTCTAAATCCTAGTTCATAGCCTCTACCATTACTCCCTGTGGGATCGATATCCAGGACTCCATTAGAACCCTGTATTACTTGAGTGATACATATACTTGCGTTGATATGTGTGACTTTGCAATTATTGAATGTTTTTATACACATTTTTATCAAATTTATAACTGTTATCAAGTTTTTGGCGTCGTGTTGGGGACTTAAAACTTCTAGCAACAGTATCAAATTCTCGTATTTTTAAGCATATATAAAGTCGTTGTCAGGAAGTAAGAGCTATGGAGTGAGATCTAATATCCTCTTAGCGTAACCATGAATTTAGGGACTAAACCTAAGATTAGCCAATGATTTTCTATAACACTGAATCAGGGTAGAGAATTAAAATTTCTCCTTTTTTGACACAATACATATTTAAACTATTTATCTCATCTCATTTTACCAAAAACTCATTGTAGTATGAAAGATGCTTTTTCATATTAGAAAACTTCATCACAAAAAACATAGTTTAGTAGTTATTATTTAAACTTTACATTTTAGTTTTGCTAGTAGTTAATAATTTAGTTCTGATAGTATCTCAAACAATTCAAAATTAGTGATAGTAATTTCGTTTTATTTCTGAGAATTTCCTAATTAATTTATTATTTCAAATTTAAACCTTTCTCATGGGATCGATATTTGGGGCTTAAATAGAAAGTCTTATATTACTTGATAACGATACGTATACTTGCGTAGAATCACAACATAAATTGCTTAAATTTCTTATTCATAAAATAATGCATCAAGTTTTTGGCATCGTTCTAAAGTGGAGTCAACTTTGTAAGTTTTACACAACTATATTTTCGGGATCACTAGCCTAACCCAAACCCAACTTCAAGCCAATTTGACCCAAATTGAACCCATGCACCAAAATTGACTTAGTCATGACCAAATGACCAAATTAATGACACCATAGCCACCAAGTACACCCTAGTGACAAGCCTAAACCCACCCAAACCAGCCAAGGTGTTATGGACCAATGGTTCTCTAAATTAAGGGATTTTTTCCATTTTTGAGTTTAAGCCCAAAATATATCCACCATCATGCAATATCATTTAGAGATAATCATCATTAAGCACCCCCTGGCCTCCCTGAGCCAAGAGGTGACTGAACCCTGGCCAGCCACCACCTTAGCTGCCAGAAAAAGCCACCCCAAGGGAGCCCCAAATGACCAAAAATCCAAATTAAACCCCTCTAAGTTGGCTAAGTCCCATTAACCACTTCAGCTCTTTTTCCCTCTACATCAGCAAGCTTTTTCACCCATCAAACCCCCCTGACCTCCACCAGGCAGCCACGACATTAAATTAACCCCTCCACGGCTAAAGAGGTGTGTGTCAAATCCTTGGGGAAATTCTGCCAAAATCTCACCAAAGCCTCTACAAACCATCTTAAGTGCAATCCCCTTGCTCTCAGCCACTCACAGCCACCAATTAAGGCCAATTTCATCAGTGAAATTTGCTCTAAAACTAGAACATATCTCTCCACTCTACCACAATGCACCAAACTTTAATTAAACTCGCACACACCATCCATAGAGTGAGAGAAGTTGATTCCACACAAAAGCCCCATCCCAAACAGCCTCTAACCTAACTCTAGACCAAAAACTAAAATTGAGCTTGGTTAAAAACATAGCTAGACGATTCACCAGGGCCTGAGACCTCATCTTGAGATTCGTTGGGACTAATCGAAGACCCCAACCATCTGATTGAGGCCTTCCTTCTAAGACAAAGGTACTGAGCTCTAACCCTAAACCGAGCCTATTTTAATTCTCCATATGTATTTACTATATTTCATACTATATAAGTCATATAGAAAGGTCTGTCTTGAGTAGATGTTGGTTTTAAAACAAACCCCATGTGATTTGGTTGAGGCTAGACAAAGATCTTAGGGTTTTAAGTTGAACAGTTCACTGGTTATGTCATTTAAGGACAATGAACGGATGTCGTCCGATCACACATTTATCCAATGGACAGTCCTAATGAAGCTAAACATGGATATGGTCCATAAATTGTGGTCCGCGTGGCAGATACGTAGCTAGCGACGTCAAGGGGCGGAGCGTTGTGTGGTCTTTCGGAGCTGCCTATGATTCAGTTAGCGTCGCATTGGATAAGTAGAAAAATAGGGATTTTTGAATTATTTTAAATGTCTGAACTTCAAAAATTCATATCATTCTCTAGAAAAATCATAAAAATAAAAAAATATTACCCTCTTGCTCAGTGAATAGAGGAGAATCATGTTGACTAAAAATAAACATTATTTGCTTACTCTCTAATTTTTATTAGATTAAATACTCTTTGGAGTATTTTAATTTATTATGATCAAGCATTGCTCACCATGGCTTGAAATTTTTAGTGTTTGTTCCTCATCACAGAAGGGATGTTCTCTGATTTTTTCAAGGTTAGAGAGCATCTCTGTGCCCTTAACCCAAATTTTCAAGCTAAGATAGTTATTTTAGCTTATTTTAATTGTATAAATTTAAATATCACTTGGAAAATTATGAGGATAATTTTAGTAGGTCCCTTGTGGTCAAAGAAGCCTAAGAAAAATGATGTGATGATTTGAAGTATTTTGTACATTTCCATTATGAATTAAATGCATTCAAATTATGTTAATTTATGTAAATAATATACTTATAAAAAGTTAATAAAATCAATTCCACATTGTTTATAAAAATCATATATACCCATTGTAAAAATCAAAAAACTATTTGGCTAAATTTAAGCACTAAAAAATTAAAATTGATTTTTTTAAGGAAACCTTGTATTTTTGTACAAAAATAATTAAATTAAATTTAATACACTTGGAAAAATTATGAAAGGTGGTTTTCTGAGTTCCTTGTGATTAGAGGCACAGAGAAAAAATAAAAGTTATTTTTTGAGAAAATACTTGATTTTTTACTTTTATTTTGAATTTAAAATAATAAAAAGTATTTAAAAATCCCAAAAATATTAAATTATTTCAAAATGTGCTTAATTTCCCCCTAAACACTTAAAACTCATTGGGACATTTTTCCTAATTTTTCTAAGTTAAAAATAAATTTTAAAAGCTTAAAAATGAATTTTCTTTATTTTTTCATTAAAATATTCATAATAAATAAATTAAAAACCACAAATATACTATATTTGCTTCTCTGAGCTCTTCAAACTCAAAGATGTTTAATAAAATTGTAAAAATAGTTTTTGTAAATAAAACACTATTCTCCACTTAATTTTATCCTTAAAATGGTTAATAATTAAATAACAATAATAAAAATTTAATTTAAAAAATCATGAAATTTTTCTTAAGTGTTTCTCTAACCTAAAGGGACCTCTAATAATTTTCTCATAAGCAAAAAGAAAACTTTGTTTTGGTTAGTTAAATAAATTAAATTGTAAAAATTCTATTTTATGAACTTAAACAATTATTTAAATTAATTTGAATGTTCAAAACCCACATTATTCTTCTATGATTTTTAACTATCCCATGCGTATGACACTTTAAATTCTCAAAGGCATTTGAACTTTGCTTGATGAGTTATATAGTGGAGAGCCCAAAGGGCAAAATGATAATTTTAGGTTTTGGTGCCTTACAAAATTTAGGATTAACCAAGGATAAATGGGTAATATTGATCCTAATGAACATGTTAGGATGATTGAAATATAATCGAATTAAAGGTAACAACTCACTTACCACCTTTCACAATATCAACAAAATCATAATTTCTCTAATCATCATGGCTTGGAAGTCAATTAAGACCAAATGATTCTTAAGTGATGGCTTAAGCTAGGAAGATGATTATTTACTTATATTATGCCTTAATTTGACGATGATATGACCTTTCAATAAGAATATATGTCTCTTAAACCAAAATTTTAACCACCACATTTTTCTCCTTTTTATGGTTGTTAAGGGCTTGGTAGTGACATATGTTCGATGTCTAAAATTAATTGATTGGATTTAGAAGATAATATGATTGGGGATCAACATATTTAAAAACACTTCAAGCCCATTTGTGATGGGCACCAAATCTTTAATGACTTAAGCTTGCCTTAGGGGCATTCATCTATATAAACTTTAAGTAAAATGTCAAATTGACTGAGTATCCTATCCTTGGGATTATTGAATTGTCAAGTTTCACAGGGCAACAGCGTAGTCACACTCTAACTCAGATGATTTGTGGAATAATATGATAATTTTAGAAATGAACTCAAAATAATTTGAGATATCTTTAAAGTAGTTTAGGGTCAAACTCTGAGCACTTTGAAATCTTTTGGATATTTTGAAGGAAAAGTTGAACTTGCCATATTTTGTTCTAGAATCATCCACTAAGAACTTCGAAGGCTCAATAGAATCATACTTTGAGGTTGGATAACTATGCCATCATCTACTCCTGCAATTTAATTTCTTCGCAAAATTATATACATTTCTTGCAAGTACTAACCTTTCAAGTGGAGGAACAAGAAGAATCGACAGGTACGCTTTTAAATAATTGCATTTACCTTTCTGTACTTCTTGCTTCAAACTTGCACGTTAAACAAAGATGTCACCCCGCATGAAAACCAAAACTGCTAGGATAGCCACAAAACAAAAACAAAAATTTAAAAATCAAACAAGATAAAATTCACTTCCACAACATTCAAAATATAAGACAACTTAAAATTGAATCACAAACATCACAAAATAAAAATCGCAACTAAATTAAAACATCCTTATTGAATGATTGGGAATCCTTCAGAGGAGGCAACCTACGTTTGCTAACGATATTTCCCACGTTCTAAATGAAAGAATGGAACTCATTAGGTTGATTTCAATAAATTCATTTGGATTAAGTGAATCCAAAACAAAATAGTGGTATCGGAACAAGGGAATCATAGGATCCTAACAGATGTCGTTCTAATCAACCTTAATATGCCTTATAATATTTAAATAACCATGGCCCTTAGGACATTTGTTTTGACATCATAACTTGACACATTAGAAAACTTAAACTCGTTACGATGAGGAGCTTGGAGCTAGCATTGTGGGCAACACGGTCATCTTCAACAACAAAACATATCTACATTAGCTAAACCATTCTTACTTTAGAAATTAAACAACAATCCATAGGACTTTGAGGTTGTTTACTTATGCAACATAAATCCTCAACTTATCTTTAGGCTTTTGTATAGCTCTTCTATACAATATAAGACCTAACTTGTCTTAGGATTCCGAAGTTATCGTTTGTCACGACCTAAATCCTCACATCTTCAAGGCTATTTGTGTGATCGTTTCACATGAATGTAAGCCCTAACTAATAAAATTGGCAGGATGAAACACTTAAATATTTCCACTCTAAACTGAAGTCAAACCATAGAGTAGCTTGAGAAGTCATCAAGGTTCTCCTCAGGATCTATGACATCCTATAGTCCTTGTTCCTTTGGATTCAAAAATAAAATGTTCCAAATTTGAGTCATTCCCCTGTCACAACTCTTTGTCTGATCTCATTGAAAAGTCCTATCCTTTTGAATTCTTTGAAGACAATATCCCCTGATTTTTATCAAGAGTTTTCTTAAGTGACTTTGGTTATCTAAGATGTAATTAACTATAGGGTCTTGCCCTTATGGGAAGTTTTTTCAAACCCAGTTTAATATAAATCCTATTTGTTTTTTTTGTACTAAATAGGGGAACTTGTCGGCTTACAAATAAAAAAATGGTTCCGTAGACCAAATGGATGTCATATATTTCTTAGTTTATTTGATCGAGCCTCACCCTCAAGTTTTATGTTTATCTTTTGGGATAGATACATGGTTTGAGGTGTAGTTCTCTTTCATTTAAACTATGAAAGATATGAGATCAGTTTANAAACTATGAAAAATATGAAGTTAGTTTGATTTCATATTTTTCTAAACTATATATATATATATATATATATATATATATATATATATATATATATAAATTAAAAATGTCTTTTCTAAGCGGGTGACAGAATACTGATTTCGGTGACTGACATCTTCCAACGGGCAACTCCTCTATTTTTTAGTGCCGACCAACTTCTGGCGACTCCGCTAGGGAATAGCTTTTCTTTGCACTTGAATCATGGAATATTATCTTTATACATCGATAATGTGTTCATGCCCCTCATGAACCATATTACCCTTCTTCTATTGACATGCTTCACCCACTTCTTTCTTGGGGAAGCACGGTCAACTCTTTCGGACTTCAGGATCGTCTGTTCAATCACCTTTGAATAGAGAGATTCAGGAGTTCATTAGGAATTTTAATCTTTGTGTGGGGTCGGACCTCCAATAGGTGTGTGGGTGGACTAGTTCTGCTCGGGCATTGTGCGTTGTAAACTCGGTCCCACACTGGGTCCTGACCTTCACTTTTTTCTTTTTAGTTTAGTTTATTATTTTGCAAATTAAATCAAATTGTATCATGTTGTGCTTACTCAAATTTTCTTATATTAATTAAATCTTTCCACTTGCAAACTATTTTTACTAAAGTTTAAAATCTTCACAAATTAAAAACTTACCCAGTCTATAGATTGACATCTGTTGATTTTAGTGCTCGCACTATAATTGTGAGGTATTGACCAAATAATTAACCACAGGGCTTTCTTTTTTTGAAGCTGCTGCAATGGCATTCCCAACGCTCAGTTTCTCGTGCAATCTGCCAACGAGCCATGATGCTCGCAACGTCGCCTCCACCATCAAGTTTGGAGCTGGGATTGAGGATCTCGAGGTCATCCTCGGTAAAGCTCCCTTCGTCATAGTGAAATTTGCCGCCATGGAAGCTCAAAAACCGTCTGATGAGTTCAACATGAACTGTCTACAGGACTTCCCTTCTTATAAGAAGGTAAAGACTACTACCACCATGGCACCTGCTAAGCCTGTTGTTCCCGTTTCTGCTATGGGAAAAGAAGTTATGATCATCGAAAATTCAACTGAAGGATTGGTTGTTCCGTCGTCAATATTTGAAATTGAATCGAGTTTGAGGACTACACCGTTAACCCGAACTCAAAGAAGGAACCACAACCGAAAGCTTCGGAAGGCTAATAAATCTCAGATCTTTGAAAAAAGGTTGGTGATGAAATTCCTCATTAGGAGGAGCCAAAGCTACTGAAAACCTATCCGCTTCTGCGAGGGAGTAGGTTCCAACCCTTAATGGACACTGATGGGTACGAGAGTATCCAGAAGATTGTAGCTACCTTACCGTCACCTCGTAGACATGGTGGGGAGAGGAAGATGTCCACTTCTATCGCCCGAGTTAGTACAGTTTTCCAGAGACTAGATGACAAGGAAGGTTGTTACATCAGTGAATTACTTAAACGAGTGGGATGTGCAGTATCCTCTCACATGAAGAAAGAAACTCTAAGAGGTGTTTGATCTGCCCGACAGTCTCAGAAATCAATCAAAGTTTTGCCAGCATGCATTCTCGTCAGATTTCATTTGGAAAGTCGATTTGATACTAACATTACCACCATCAATTCTACTACTATTGTTGCTCCAGGATCCACAGGTCGTCGACCAGTCAAGTCACATTTGGGTCCAAGAATTTTGCCAATCACCTGTCATGAAGTCCGAAAGGAAAAGATGAGGAGGTTACCTCATATTGTATCTGGTCCGCACCATGGGGAGCATACCTCTCTTCGACATACCGATGTTGAGATATCCCGTCTCGAGGCATCTTCGCCAAAGAAAAAGGTATGGGTACCCAAGGTTGCCATACCAATACGGTATAATGAACCCGCAGGGCAGGATCATGTAATGAATCAAGGGTCCAAAATATCTAACATTGTCGCAAATATTGCCAGCGAGATGGATGAGCAAGTAGAAGATGTTCAGCAGAGTCCTCCAGATCTTAAAGCGATAAAAGAATCAATAATTTAAGAAAAGGTTGGGAAGCTCAGGATTGAGATTTCTGAGTTAGCCTGAGAACATGGAGTTTCTGTTGATGATAGGATGGCAAAGATTTTGAATTTAACGATTACCTAGAGGAACACTTCATGGATATTCATGCCATCAAAACTAAAGCCACTGCATCTACGCGCGATGCTCAACCTCTCGTCGAAGTTAACGTCGTAGATGAGCTGTGTAGGGCTATTTTCCTAAGAGATGAGCAAATCAGCCAAATGTAGAAAATAATGGAAGAGATGGCCACTGTTATGGCCGCCATGGCTACATTTCAACACCAGTCTCAACCTCAACAGTTAGCTTCTCCAGAAGTTAATCAGCCAAAGATTATGCATATCACCGATGAAAGGAGGGAAGTTGTCTCAACAACAGAGATGATCAATAGAAGAAGGATTATCCATCGAGTGCTATACCAGAAAAGGAATTCAAACAGATGGGTGAAAAAGTTCGGGAGGCCTTAGCCCAATTTAAGTGTGGTGCATTAGTTTTAAAGGGTAGACCCTACCCAGATGAATTCGATGTCATACCCTACCCTAAGGGTTTTGTGTCACCAAACTTTAAGATATTTGACGGGACTGGAAATTCAGGTAGGATATAGTACATTTTTTAGCTATTTTTGGCAACACAGGATGAAACAAAGCTTTACTCTTCCGACAGTTTGTCAGCAGCCTCTTAGAGATAGCTTTTGATTGGAATGTCGAACTACCCAATGGATCAGTCAAGACATTTGTCAAATTAGAACATCTGTTCGTGAAGAAATTTGCTAGAGCATAGCATCATGTGTCTATTGGAGATCTCATAATGGAGAAGCAAAAGCCTAATGAGTACCCTAGTAGATTACATCTTGAGGTGGAGAAACCTTAACATGAAATGTGAACCAAAGTTACAGGAACATCATGCAATTAAGATATTACTCAAGAGGATCCATGGGCCAGTAGCTTTCCTACTCAAGGGACTCACCATTAAATCCTTCAAGAAGCTACTCAGCAAAGCCAGCAATCTACAAGAGGAAATTAAACATATGGATTCCCAGGAGAAATGGAAAAAGACCAGAGCAGCCGGAATATTTGAGAAGAAGTCTAAGGCAGTAGCAATGGTCGATAAGGGAAAACAGCCAATGAAGATACATGCAAAAAATGGTCATCAGGATTATCAGTTGGCATCACAGCATGCTCAACAACNATATATATATATATATATATATATATAAATTAAAAATGTCTTTTCGAAGCGGGTGACGAAATACTGATTTCGGTGACTGACATCTTCCAACGGGCAACTGCTCAATTTTTTAATGCCGACCAACGTCTGGCGACTCCGCTGGGGAATAGCTTCTCTTTGCACTTGAATCAGGGAATATTATCTTTATACATTGGTAATGTGTTCATGCCCCTCATGAACCAGATTACCCTTCTTCTGTTGACATGCTTCACCCACTTCTTTCTTGGGGAAGCACGGTCAACTCTTTTGGACTTCAGGATTGTCTGTTCAATCACCTTTGAACAGAGAGATTTAGGAGTTCATTAGGACTTTTAATCTTTGTGTGGGGTCAGACCTCTAATAGGTGTGTGGGTGGACTAGTTCTGCCCGGGCATTGTGCTTTGTAAAGTCGGTCCCACACTATGTCCTGAACTTCACTTTTTTCTTTTGAGTTAGTTTATTATTTTGCAAATTAAATCAAATTGTATCATGCTATGCTTACTCAAATTTTCTTATATTAATTAAATCTTTCCACTTGCAAACTATTTTTACTAAAGTTTAAAATCTTCACAAATTAAAAACTTACCCAGTCTATAGATTGACCTCTTTTGATTTTAGTGCTCACACTAGAATTGTGAGGTATTGACCAAATAATTAACCCAAGGGCTTTCTTTTTTGAAGCTGTTGCAATGGCATTCCCAACGCTCACTTTCTCGTGCAATCTGCCAACGAGCCATGATGCTCGCAACGTCGTCCCCAACATCAAGTTTGAAGCTGGGATTGAGGATCTCAAGGTCATCCTTGGTAAAGCTCCCTTCGTCATAATGTAAGTTGCCGCCCTGGAAGCTCAGAAACTGTCTGATGAGTTCAACATGAACTGTCTACAGGATTTCCCTTCTTACAAGAAGGTAAAGACTACTACCACCATGGCACCTGCTAAGCCTGTTGTTCTCGTTTCTGCTATGGGAAAAGAAGTTATGATCATCGAAGATTCAACTGAAGGATTGGTTGTTCCGTCGTCAATATTTGAAATTGAATCGAGTTTGGGGACTACACCGTTAACCCGAACTCAAAGAAGGAACCACAACCGAAAGCTTCGAAAGGCTAATAAATCTCAAATCTCTGAAAAAAGGCTGTTGATGAAATTTCTCATCAGGAGGATCCAAGGCTGCTGAAAACCTATCTGCTTTTGCGAGGGAGTAGGTTCTAACCCTTAATGGACACTGATGGGTACGAGAGTATCCAGAAGATTGTCGCTACCTTACCGTCACCTCGTAGACATGGTGGGGAGAGGAAAAAGTCCACTTCTATCGCCCGAGTTAGTATAGTGTTCCAGAGACTAGATGACAAGGAAGGTTGTTACATCAGTAAATTACTTAAACGAGTGGGATGTGCAGTATCCTCTCATATGAAGAAAGAAACTCTAAGAGGTGTTTAATCTGCCCGACAGTCTTAGAAATCAATCGAAGTTTTGCCAGCACGCATTCTCGTCAGATTTCATTTGGAAAGTCGATTTGATACAAACATTACCACCATCAATTCTACTACTGTTGTTGCTCCAAGACCCACAGGTCGTTGACCAGTCAAGTCACGTTTGGGTCCGAGAATTCTGCCAATCACCCGTCATGAAGTTCGAAAGGAAAAGATGAGGAGGTTACCTCATACTGTATCTGGTCTGCACCATGGGGAGCATACCTCTCTTTGACGTACCGATGTTGAGACATCCCGTCTCGAGGCATCTTCGCCAAAGAAAAAGGTATGGGTACCCAAGGTTGCCATATCAATATGGTATAATGAACCCGTAGGGCAGGATCATGTAATGAATCAAGGGTCCAAAATATCTGACATTGTTGCAACTATTGCCAGCGAGATGGATGAGCAAGTAGAAGATGTTCAGCAGAGTCCTCCAGATCTTAAAGCGATAAAAGAATCAATAATTGAAGAAAAGGTTGGGAAGCTCAGGATTGAAATTTATGAGTTAGCCTCAGAACATGGAGTTTCTGTTGATGATAGGATGACGAAGATTTTGAATTTAATGATTACCTAGAGGAACAATTCATGGATATTCATGCCATCAAAACTAGAGCCACTGCATCTACGCGCGATGCTCAAAGCTGCGTAGGGCTGTTTTCCTAAGAGACAAACAAATCAGCCAAATGTAGAAAAGAATGGAAGAGATGGCCACTGCTATGGCCGCCATGACTATAGTTCAGCACCGGTCTCAACCCCAACAGTTAGCTTCTCCAAAAGTTAATCAGCCGAAGATTATACATATCACCGATGAAAGGAGGGAAGTTGCCTCAACAATAGAGATGATCAACAGAAGAAGGATTATCCATTGAGTTCTATACCAGAAAAGGAATTCAAACAGATGGGTGAACAAGTTTGGGAGGCCTTACCCCAATCTAAGGGTGGTGCATTGGTTTTAAAGGGTAGACCCTACCCAGAGGAATTCAATGCCATACCCTACCCTAAGGGTTTTGTGTCACCGAACTTTAAGATATTTGACGGGATTGGAAATTCAGGTAGGATATAGTACATTTTTTAGCTAGTTTTGGCAACACAAGAGGAAACAAAGCTTTACTCTTCCGACAGTTTGTCAGCAGCCTCTTAGAGATAGCTTTTGCTTGGAATGTCAAACTACCCAACGAATCAGTCAAGACATTTGTCGAATTAGAACATCTGTTCGTGAAGAAATTTGCTAGAGCATAGCATCATTTGTCTATTAGAGATCTCATAATGGAGAAGCAAAAGCCCAATGAGACCCTAGTAGATTACATCTTGAGGTGGAGAAACCTTAGCATGAAATGTGAACCAAAGTTACAGGAACATCATGCAATTGAGATCTTACTCAAGAGCATCCATGGGCCAGTAACTTCCTACTCAAGAGACTCACCATTAAATCCTTCGAGAAGGTACTCAGCAAAGCCAACAATCTACAAGAGGAAATTAAACATATGGATTCCCAGGAGAAATCAAAAAAGACCAGAGCAGCCGGAATATTTGAGAAGAAGTCTGGGGCAGTAGCAACCATCGATAAGGGAAAACAGCCAATGAAGATACATGCAAAAAATGGTCGTCAGGATTCTCAGTTGGCTTCACAGCAAGTTCAACAATAGAAACAAAATATGGCTTGTCTAGTCAGCAACCGCATTAGGAAGGATCATACCAGACAGAGAATAAGGGGGGTCCGTCCATGTCAGAATGGAAGAAAATGGGGTATTCCTTCAAAGCTGAAGCGGTAACTAAGATGTTCAAAAGTTTAATGAAGAATTCCAAGTTCAGATTATCAGATTCAAAGAAACCTGAAGAGGTCGACAAAAGGGATCAACCTAATTACTGCCTGTATCACAGGATGCTCGGACACGCTACATAGGATTGTTTTGTCTTCAAGGATTGACTAGACAAGAACCTTAAAGAAGGGAATATAATGATCTTGAAAGAATATATAAAATAACCTGAAAAAGGTTCTGTGAATATGATTTTGGTCGAGCCAATCACTCTAATAGATCCGTAATTAAAGGAAGATGGATTGTGTATAGTTTGGAACAAGTCGTCCAATAAGATACTAAATCAGATTCAGACCGCATCAGCACAAGCCTCCATTCAGAGTTTTCAGCTTGTCGAGCCCAATTTGGAGATTTGGAAGAAGAAACCACCTCAATCAGAAGACAAAGAAAATAATGACGTCGCCAAGATTGATAGCATAGGGGGGTAGGATAGGGGCTGCCACTGTTAGATTGGTTGTCTCAAATTCGAGAAAGAAAATCCTCAAACCCCTGACCATGTATGATTATCTTTTTTCCCCACCGAGGTATTATAATATAATGATTGTGATTTTGGCTACATTTTAACTATTTATGGTGATGACGTATCTGATTTTGCTCAATCTAACTTTGATTTGGATTCTCGAACTGATCCTCAAATCGTACTTAAGTCCGATGAACATGTTAGCAAGATTGAAGAAAACATTGGGAATACCAATTATGATAGCACTGGGAGTGAGGAGCTAGTCCTCGAGCGTCATGACACACCACTCGCCATAAATTTGGATCTTTCCGTTGAAGAAGAAGCAACAGAAAATTTGTCTACAATATCTTAAGAAGAAGAAATTACAGAAGTAAACTTAAGGAACGGGAGTGTATTACCCCCAAGAACAACTCTGGTAGATAAAGGAAAACAAATAGTAACCTGAGAAGAGTTATCTCCACCTTCGCTAGTAGAAGAAACACATAATCAAGTAAAGATCGGAGGATTATATAAAGTGGATTTTAACGTACTAGCTCATCATAGGAAGTTGCCAACCAGACTAAGCATCTATGAAGCTCTAATCTTGTCAAAGGAGATGAGAGAATCTCTCGTTAGAGCTTTGCTTGATCCAGAGATTTGCAGCTCAATTGGTCAGCATATTCTTGGATGAAGTTTGCTCGTTAAAAGAATAGCTTGGGGTAAACTTCACAGATGAAGACTTGTTGTTTGGTATCGCTGACCATAACCGACCACTCTATATCTCTGTTAACATCGACAGATTTGTATTGTTCAGAGTTTTAGTAGATCCTAGAGCATCACTCAACTTGATGAGTCTACGGACACCAGCCTATTTGGACATTAAGGCTCAGGAGCTTATGACTGATAAAATGATGCTAAGAGGATTCAACCAGAAGGGAGAAAGAGCCCTTGGGTCGATTACATTGCTTATGGAAGTTAGAGAACTAGTAACAAATGCCAAATTCCATATCATCAACGTTGAGACCTCTTTCAATGCTCTACTGGGTTGATAGTGGATTCACGAACACAACATAGTTTCGTCATCTCTACACCAATGCATTAAGTATTACAAGGAAAGACAAGAGCATTGTATCAAGGGAGATTTGCAATCATTTTCAGTTCATGAAGTTGGTATTCATGAAGACGCCGCCTACTATGCGCCTCCAAAAAAAATTGTCTTCTCTCGTGAAATTGTGATGAACAAACTGGAAGATTCAGAAGAATTGCAAAGAAGAACCCATTCAACTCTGCTTCAACAATCTACTATCATCTCTTCACAATGAGATGCAAGAGGTTCTTTTAGCCCATATTCCCGAGATTGAGACCAAGGACGTGGACGAGGAAGAACCAATACGATTGTTGAATGGACTAAGCCGACCATCAATATTGATGATGAAGAAAGATCTGAGGAAGAAATGATGATGATAAAATAGAAACCACAGTATGAGATATCCTTGAAAGATGTAGAGAAAAGTGAATATGAGACAATATATGATCGGATCAACCATTACGTGAATTCCATGACCCTTACTCCAATTCTCCCTTAAGAGGTTGAGAGTTTAGAGGTCAAGGAAGTTTGTAGCGCTGGTTCAAAATCGATCAAATTTTACTATGCTTCTACTTATGCTTATCTTGAATATCATGTAAATTTAGAAGAGGATTCTAATACTGAAATTACATTTTGGTTACTTTTCTTCTTGTGTACAAAAGTTGATTCAACAAAGATATTTGCCAAAACAAGTGCAAAATGATAAATTACAACTTTTTGAAAAATTATGGAATGTTAAAAGTCTAACTCCCAATTCGAAAGAGGGTCTCGGATTTGGTACAGTAGATACAGTTGATGATTCAAAATTTTGCATGGTTGTTACCAGTGAATCGGAAGAGGGTTGCCTTGATGTGGAGGAAGACTCTACTGATCAGCTGATAGAAGATGCTCCGCCATAATTTGAGGAAGAAATTAAATAAATAATTGATGAATTGAAAGAAATCAATCTCAGGACCAAGGAGTAGCTCTGAACAATATTTATAAGTTCTCTACTCAGCAACGAAAAATCTTTCAAATTGATCAAGTTACTGTCATAATTCAAAGACTGCTTTACCTGGAACTATGATTCTCAGCATTAATTAAAAATGATGCCAAATTTCTTTGGGAAGATAAATGTCAGCGGGCCTTTGAGGACGCCAAGCAATACTTAATGACACCTTCTGTTTTAGCAGCCCCTATATTGGGAAAACCGTTGATAGTTTATACTGCAGCCTTAGATGACTCTCTTGGAGCCCTACTAGCTCAAGTCAATGATGAGGGCAAGGAAAATGCACTATATTACTTGAGTCTCCAATTAATACCAACGGAGGTAAAGTATCTGCCCATTGAGAAACATTGTCTAACTTAAATTTTCGCCGACAAAAAGTTTAGACATTATATGCTTCTCATAAGATTACCCTTATTTCAAAAGTTAATCCGTTGCAATATTTGATGACCCGACCAACACTTTCTGAACGTCTAGCAAGGTGGTCAATGATTTTATTGTAGTTTGATATAACTTTTGTCCCCTTCGTGCTATCAAGGGACAGATTTTAGCAGATTTTATCGCAGCACAACCACTTCCAACTGGGTCCCCTCTTAATGATGAATTTCCATATGAACAGATATTACAAATGGAATTCTCCAGCACGCAACGCTTGAAGATGTACTTCGATGGAGCTTCATCAGCCAGGAAAGATAAAAGATCAGAAATGGTTTTACCATGCAAAACAGGGATTGGTTTGATTTTCATCATGCCAGATAATGGTATGTTGAGATTCTTTTACCAATTAATAAAGTCGTGTTCAAATAACAAAGCAGAATATGAAGCATTAATCACTGGGTTGGAGTTGGCAATCTCAATGAATATAACAGACATGGCCATCTATGGTGAGTGTCAACTTATTATTCAACAAGTCGTCGGATAATACAAGATTTTAAAGCCAAGATTAATAGAATATTATTAAGAAGCAATGAAGCTACTTGAACAAATTCCCAATGTAACTCTCTACTGGATTCCTCGTTGAGCTAACGCCCATGTCAATGCTTTAGCAAAAATTGCTAAGGAGATGGTATATCCACCAGAGAATCCATTGATATTATAGTAAAAGGAAGATGAGTTTTGTCTCAAATTGACCTCGAGAATCTTTACAAGCTCAAAAAAGAAGAAGGAACTGTGATTGCAGTTGATGATATCAATGAAGATTGGGGTAAGTCATTAATAGAATATTTACAAATTGGAAAGCTGTCAGAGGACAAGTTTGAGGCATATGACATCACAAGAAGAGTTATGTCATATGCCCTAGTGCAAGATGTTCTTTACAAAAGATCGTTCGATCAGATGTGGCTGCGATGTTTGAGCATAGCATAAGCACAAAATATTAGGGTTTAGGGTTTAGGGGAAGTACATGCTGGATTGTGTGGTGCTCACCAGTCAAGGCTAAAGAAGAAAATGAAGATCAAGAGACTCGAATATTATTTACCAACAATGATATCCAATTGCATGGATATAGCCAGAAAGTGTCACTAGTGCCAAGTGTATGGGGTGTTTTTGCACCAACCTCTGAATGTGCTACACCTGACCGTTGCCTCGTGGTCATTCGAGTGTTGGGGCACGGACATAATAGGTCCAATAAACCCTCCATTCTCTAAGGGACATATTTATTCTTGCCACTACAGATTACTTCTCCAAATGGACAGAGACAGTGTCGTTATGAGAGGTTACAGCACAACACGTCCTTCAATTTTTCAAAAACCAAATCGTTCACCGCTTCGTTGTACCGCACAAAGTAATTTCTGACAATGGGACAGTCTTCAAAAGCACCAAAATCAACAACTTTGTCAAAAGGCATGGGATAGACTGGAGATACTCTATAATCTGTTATTCTATAGCAGATGGCCTGGTTGAGGCATTCAACAAAACACTGGTATAGATTTTGAAGAAAACACTGGATGAAAATAAAAGAGATTGGCGTAACAAACAGTTAGAAGCTTTGTGGCCCTATCGGACAACGTTCAGAACTCTGACTCAATGTACCCCCTGTGCACTCGTGTACGGGTCTAAGGTCGTACTATCATTAGAAATTTAGACACCGTCTCTCAGAGTCACCATCGCCAACCAGCTTATAACAGAAGAAAGTGTGAAGCTCAGACTTTAACAATTAGAAAGTCTCAAGGGAAAGTGACTAGAAGCACAATAGAATTTGGAACTTTACGTTCAAAGTTGGTGACCTCGTTCTTGTCCTCAAGAGGCCTATTCTTGCACACCGCAAGTTAGGTGAAAAATTTAAACTGACTTGGGAGGGACAATTTGTCGTAGAAAGAGTTTATTCAGGAGGAGCCTATCAGCTGGTGGATTTCCAAGATGAGAGACCTATGCTGCCAATCAATTGACAATATTTGAAACCATATTATGCAACGTGACATTGTTTAAAATGAGATTTTGAGATCTGGATTGTTCTGGGTTTACTTATTTGACCAAGCGTCTGTGACTGGGTCCAAAATTTTGTAATAAGATTAATCTTAATGAAATGAAAATTTTGAAATTGCTCACTTCATTCTTTTTCTCTTCTCTTCTTCTTAATTTTAACATCTCATTAAAACTAAATAAGATAATAATAAAAAAATTTTGTGCCTTCACAAATTAAAATTTTGTCTAATAAATGTTTTATTCCGTTCTTGTTCCCGCTAAATTTTAGTGCACTGATGTTTTTTCTTGTCATCTGAAGAAAAAATGTCAGAACATAAGCTAGTTTTTGCCTTCAAGGATGGCTTACATCTCCCACTTAATGAGGAAAGGGCACATCTGGGCGACATCATAGATTTTGACATAGACTTTGGTCAAGTAAATGTCAACTATAAGAGTCCCCTAATGGACATAGTTAGCCGACAAGAAAAGAAAGGGTTATTGTCGCTTTTGAGGATTGGTACCAAAGAAGACTCCTCTTTGAAAAGGAAGAAAGCAGTAACACAACAGAATCCAATGGAGGGAACTAGCCTTCTACCATCCATGATAACCACACCAACTGGAAACTTAGTCAGCACTGACGAAGGAAGACTGTCATATCCACCTTTAAGAAGAACTCAGCGTCAGAATGCCAATCGTCGCAAACACAAAGCTTTTCTACGTAAAGAAAGAAGATGCCTGTAAGAGGTAGAAACTTTACTTACCCCGATTCCTGAGGGGAAAATTTACGACCCTTGCATGAGGGAGACTTCTGTCAGTCTGCCCGCTATAGAGGATGTGTTTTAATTCCCTACAGAGCAAGTGTCGGCACTATTTTTGGTGTGGGGTTTGCCCGTAAGAAGTTGTCGGTCATCAGAATTGAAATCCCGTTGCCCACTTCGGAAGGACATTTTTTTTAAAAAAAAAATTTTATCTTGAAAAAGATGAAGTCAAACTGACCCCATAATTTTCATAGTTTAAATGAAAGAGCACTTTATCTCAAATCATGTATCTATCCCGGGTCATCGGAATTGAAATCCCGTTGCCCGCTTCGGAAGGACATTTTAAAAAAAAAATTTAATTTTGAAGATGAAGTCAAACTGACCCCATAATTTTCATAGTTTAAATAAAAGAGCGCTTTACCTCAAATCAAGAAGCTGTCGGTCATCGGAATTGAAATCCCGTTGCCCGCTTCGGAAGGACGTTGAAAAAAGAATTGAAATCCCGTTGCCCGCTTCGGAAGGACATTAAAAAAAATTTTAATTTTGAAAAAAAATGAAGTCAAACTGACCCCATAATTTTCATAGTTTAGATGAAAGAGTGTTTTACCTCAAATCATGGAAGTCAAACTGACCCCATAATTTTCATAGTTTAGATGAAAGAGCACTTTATCTCAAATCCAAGTCAAACTGACCCCATAATTTTCATAGTTTAAATGAAAGAGCGCTTTACCTCAAATCTTGTATCCTCAAACTGACCCCATAATTATCATAGTTTAGATGAAAGAGCACTTTATCTCAAATCATGTATCTAACCGAAGGATGAACACAAGAATTGAGGGTGAGGCTCGATCAAATAAACTAGAGAAAGTTATGAAATTCGTTTGGTTTG
>JXCR01136711.1:57615-104213 GCA_002079205.1 Phalaenopsis hybrid cultivar | reverse complement strand
AAAAATTAGAAGACTGAGAAGAGAACCTAGAAATTCTGACACAATGGAAAACAACGTGAACAATCAAGGAATAGAAAATGAACACCAACCTAGACCCCTACGAGAATATGCAAATCCTACAGCAGATGAAATTCACTTATCTATCCAAAATCCTGATGTAGTTGCTAATTCATTTGAGCTTAAACCTGTCATTATCCAAATGATACAAAACAAACAATTCGAAGGTACACTAAATGAAGATCCTAATTTACACCTCGTTAGGTTTTTAGAACTGTGTGCTACATTTAAATATGACAGAGTTTCAAACGATGCTATTAGACTATGACTTTTTCATTTTTCACTTAGGGATAAGGCAAAGATGTGGTTAAATTTGTTAGCACCAGGATCTATTAGAACATGGCGAGAACTTTCATAGAAATTTCTATCCAAATATTTACCTCCATCCAAAACTGCTAAACTTAGAAATGATATAACATCATTTTGTCAGATTGATGGAGAGTTGATATATGAAGCTTGGAAGAGATTTAAAGATCTTCTTAGGAAGTGCCCTCATCATTCGTGTCGGCGCTACTTTTGGTTAGAGGGGAGTTGCCCATAAGAAGTTGTCGTTCGCCAAAATCAAAATCTCGTTGCCCGATTCGGAAGGACGTTGAAGTATGAAATCAAACTGACCCCATATTTTTAAATGAAAAAGCACTATACCTCAACTCCTGTATCTATCTCAAAGAATAAACACATGACTTGAGGATGATGCTCGATCAAATAAACTAAGGAAAGTATGGCGTCCGTCTGGTCTGCGAAACCTTTATATTTGCCGACAAGTTCCCCTTTTTAAAATAAATAATTAAATAGGGTTTATATTAAGCTTGGTTTGTNATCTCAAAGAATAAACACATGACTTGAGGATGATGCTCGATCAAATAAACTAAGGAAAGTATGGCGTCCGTCTGGTCTGCGAAACCTTTATATTTGCCGACAAGTTCCCCTTTTTAAAATAAATAATTAAATAGGGTTTATATTAAGCTTGGTTTGTACATGCTTCCTATAAGGGCAAGGCCCTATAGTTAATTACATCTTAAATGACCAAAGTCACCTAAGAAGACTCTCGATAAAAATCAAGAAATATTATTTATGAGGAATTTCAAAGGGTAGGACTCTTCAATGAAATCGNTATAGTTAATTACATCTTAAATGACCAAAGTCACCTAAGAAGACTCTCGATAAAAATCAAGAAATATTATCTATGAGGAATTTCAAAGGGTAGGACTCTTCAATGAAATCAGACGTAGAGGTGTGAAAGGGAGTGGTTCAAATCTGGAACATTTTTCTATAGAGTCCAAAGGAGGAGGAACTAGGGGATGTCATGGATCCAGAGGCGAACCCCGGTGACTTCCCAAGCTATCTTAATGTTTAGCTTCAGCTTTAAGGAGAGATATTTAGGTGTTTCATCCTGCAAATTTTATTAGTTAGCACTTACATTCATGTGAATGATCACACAAATAGCCTGTNAGGAGGAGGAACTAGGGGATGTCATGGATCCAGAGGCGAACCCCGGTGACTTCCCAAGCTATCTTAATGTTTGGCTTCAGCTTTAAGGAGAGATATTTAGGTGTTTCATCCTGCAAATTTTATTAGTTAGCGCTTACATTCATGTGAACGATCAGACAAATAGCCTGTAAGATGTGAGGATTTAGGTTGTGAAAAACAACAACCTCAGAATCTTAAGACGAGTTAGGGCTTATATTGTATAGTATGGCTATGCAAAGGCCTAAAGATGGGTGAGGATTTACGTTGCATAAGCAAGTAACCTCGAAGTCCTATGGCTTTGTTGTTTAAGTCTAAGGAAGGAAAATTGGTTTACTTGGGGAAGATAGGTTTTGCTGTTGAAGATGGGCGTGCTGCCCACCATGCTAGCTCCAAGCCGTTTCCGTGACGATTTTGAGTTATCTAGTGTGTCAAGTTATAATGTTNGATGTGAGGATTTAGGTTGTGACAAACGACAACCTCAGAATCTTAAGACGAGTTAGGGCTTATATTGTATAGTATGGTTATGCAAAGGCCTAAAGATGAGGTGAGGATTTACGTTGCATAAGCAAGTAACCTCGAAGTCCTATGACTTTGTTGTTTAAGTCTAAGGAAGGAAAATTGGTTTACCTGGGGAAGATAGGTTTTGCTGTTAAAGATGGTCGTGCTGCTCACCATGCTAGCTTCAAGTCGTTTTCGCGACGATCTTGAGTTATCTAGTGTGTCAAGTTATAATGTCAATNAGATGTTATTATATATATATATATATATATATATATATATATCAAAACATGTGATTGGTGTTAGAGAGTAGGCAATATTTTAAGAAGAAATGAAATGACTCTAAATTTTAATTTTAAAATTGAAATTTTTTATGCATGGGGATTGGATTTTATGGGACCATTTACACCCTCATTCAAAAATATATACATATTGATTACAGTGGATTATGTTTCAAAATGGATTGAAGCAATCACTTTACTACGATGTGATGCTCGGAGTGTTTCAAAATTTTTAATTAAAAATATTTTTACAAGATATGGAATTCCAAGAGAAATCATTACCGATGGAGGATCTCATTTTAGGAATGTAACAGTTGCAAGATTGGTGAAAAAATATAATATAATGCATAAAATTGCATCTGCTTGTCATCCTCAGACTATTGGTTTAATAGAAGTATTTAATCATGAAATTAAGAAAATTTTGGAAAAGTGTGTTGATCCTAATAAAATGGATTGGTCTACTAGATTCGATACTACATTATGGGCATACAAGACAACCTATAAGACACCGATTGGAATGTCCCCTTATAAATTAATTTTTGGGAAAACTTGTCACTTACCAGTTTAATTGGAGCATAAAGCTTATTGGGTGATAGAAGATTTCAATTTCAATTTGAAAGAAGATGGTGGGAAAAGATTATTGCAATTGAATGAGTTCAAGGAAATTAGAAATGAATCTTACGATAATGAGAGAAATTATAAGGAAAAGATGAAAGAATGACATGATCGGAAGATAATAAAAAGAGAATTTGAACCTAGATAGGATTTTTTGTTATATAATACAAGATTGAAATTATTTCCTAGAAAATAGAAGTTTGGATGGAAAGGGCCATTTAGAGTTATAAAATGCTATCCCTATGGGGCAGTTAATATTGAAGACCCCAAGACTGGACGAATATTTAAAGTGAATGAGCATAGATTGAAATCAAATTTTGATGGTCAAAGTCCAGCTTTTAAAGAGACTGTAATGTTATGTCACCCAGAATAAGACTGAGAATGTCAGGCTGATGACATTAAACCAAGCGCTTTGTGGGAGGCAACCCATATGTGTCATTGTTAGTTAATTTTTGAGTTTATTTTGTTTGAAATATTTTACATATATTTATGTTTAAATCTTTATGTAGTCCTTGTAGTTGATAAAATATTTAGAAACATCTTTATTTGCCTAATTTTATAGAAAAAAATTGAGAAGTTAATGGATCAAAATCAAAATGGCAAAAATTTTGGAACTAGCGCATGATTCGCCACTTTCCAGAGAGCTGGCACATGATGCACCAATGATGCGCCGTGGGTTAGAAAATATTTAAAATGTTTTAAATGGTGGTTTTTGGCGGTTTCTTCTCCATATAACTCCTAAAAACTGACTCCAAACTATATTTTAGGGGGGAAAGCGAGGGAAGAGTCACCACTTTTCAAATCCTATGGGTTCCCACTCTAAAAACTCTGCTAGATTTGGAATTTTCAATCAAAGAAAGTTCATCAATTTTGATGTGCAGAAATTACATGATCAAGTTCTAGTGAAGAAGAGGCTTATCAAAAAAAGGGGATTTGTGAATCAAAGATTGAACACGTCGAATACTCGAGTAGAAGATACTATTGCGCAGAGGCATTGGGAAGTGCTTTGCTACACTACTGCCACTGTTGTTGTTCCTATTGTAAAAGAATTTTATGCAAATCTTCATGGGATCAACCAAGGAATGATTTACATGTGAGGAAAGTTTGTGCAGTTCACTCCTTCAAGAATAAACGAGAGGTTTATGGTTGAAAATGTGCTAATTTGCCATTATGCAAACTTTACCCCTACAAGAGAGAATATGAATGAACTGTACCGCAACCTTAGGAATGAAGATGCAAAATGGGAGACCAGAGATGTTGGAAAAGTAGGTTTTACTTTGTCATTTTTAAATCTAGTTTTAAAAGTCTTTTACTTCTTCGTTTCATGAAAATTACTGACTACTATGAAGATTAGTAAGGTAACAAATGAGAGGCTATTCTGAATTATTACATTCAAACTGGAAAGCGTATTGATGTTGGAGCTATTATTATGAAATCGATTTTAGGCTTGATTGTGAATGGATCTGCAACTGGACTTGGACATCCATCCACTATTTTCCTCTTATGCAGTCAATCGCAAGTACCTTATGAAAGTTGGGAAAAAGTGTTTCTTCCTTGGAAATTGATGGATCTAGAAGTCTGTTGCAACTGTATTGGAATGTGAGATAAAAATGATATGAATGTATTGATGGATCAAGTATCTCAGAATTCATCACCAGTTTAGCCCTACTACAACTCGAGGGCACTTTCAAAGAGGATCAAGAAGATAGAGAAAGATGTGTAGAATCTTATCCATGTGATTGGAAATATTACTGAAATGCTGGATCATCTGGATTGGAGACTAAAGGAACATTTTGAACATAGGTGTATTGAAGATGGATTGGTACATTTGTTTGAGAAACATGCTTGGATTGAGGAGAAGAAATCAATTGATGAATTTCCATATTGACCCTTCTACAACCTGTATGTGCACTACCAATCTATGGAGATATCCAGGAGGACGATAGTGAAGAAGATGTTTGATCTTAATTTATGCATGGAACATTTTATTTATTATTTTTATTTTAGTTTGTTAAGTTGGATTGCATTTCATTTCTAATGAACACTATCTATGTTTATGTTTTGAATTTTGATGTTAGATTTCAGTGTTAGGATGTTGGTTTGCTTAGGAACACTGAATTTGATGTTTGTTGGCTTGAAAAATATTAGCTTGTAATAGTGCGAATTTTATATATAAATGTGAGTTTTGTGTTATTTTTGAAATATTTTTGTTTGTGTGATATGTATATGCTCCATGTTGTATCCCATCTATCTTTGGAGCAGATTTTCACAGAAATTAAAACCCGTAGAATTTAAACTCTAGCGCATGATGCACCAATTTATAGAGTCTTGGCGCAAGATGTGTGATACGCCTAAAAATGTACTACTTTTCATGCTTAATTTTATAATGATATTGCATTTTAAAAATATTTTTTCTTGTTTTTTTGGTTGTAGGTAAATTAAATTGAAGAATTTGGAGTGATTGGAGTAAAAGGAACAAAATTGGACCAAAACGGAGCAAACTGGAGCAAATCAGGTCGAACCGGGGCACACCGGAGCTAAGGGGACCTAAACTAGAAATTTTAAGTGCCTGTGCCCGATGCTTAAGCAACCAAAATGGTGCTTAGGTGCCTCCAGATAGAGAGTAGGGTGCTTAAGCGCCCAAAAAATGGCACTTAGGCACCGGTGACGGTTTTCAACATATCTTCTAAAATAACGTCGGATTTGGACAATTTTTAAAGCTGTGCTTCATGCATCTCTTGGGGAATTCATTGGAAGTGAGAAAAGTGACTTTCTATAAGAATTTATTTCGTTTATATGGAGTTTTGAAGAGGCACTTCAGGCACCATTTGGAAGATTCATTGAATCTGGACAGTTTTGAAGAGACACTTAAGCATCTCTTAGAAAATTATAAAAAAGGGATCTGAAATATTTTTAAAACAACTCTTAGAATCTTGAATTAATTTAAAGAGGAGAATAATACTTGAATAATAAGAGAATAAGGCTTGGGTGTGAGCCCCAAGCGGGGTGGCAAGGTGAGAGAGAAAGAGAGAGAGTGGAGATTTCTTCTTTTCTTTTCACTTTGTTCTTAGGAAGGATTTCTATCAGAGATAAGTATTTTAATTTTATTTTGATTTGAATTTAGTAATTTTTTTATGTTTTCAAAGTCTTGTTCAATGAAAAGTTTTTGTTGTTTCTCTATGTGCAGTGAGTAATTTTCTTTACTCTTCCCTCTTCTAATGAATTAGTATGCATGTGTAGGATATAAAATCAAGTAGAGTGAGAATATATTATGATGATTTTAATTTTTTCTTCATTTAAATGTAAACTTGATTAACTTGCATGTTAAAATATGTTGTGAGAACATGTAAGATCTGGGATGGTATTTCTCAATCAACTGTGGTAGAATCACATGAGATTGTATGGATGAGAATGTAGTTCATATAGTTAAGTGCAAATAAATAAGGAAATAATCTTTAAAGGGTGTATAATTAGAGGACTTTAGAGTGACAGGCTAAAGCCCATAATTTGTTCTATTGTTCTAGGTTTTAAAGTGAGATGTTAGCCTCTAGGTTAAGGGATAAGAGGGAACTCTAGAGTGAGATCTAGTATCTTCCCTGCCTAGCGCGTCTTCAAAACTATTCAAACTTTAGATTAATCAATATTCTTTATAACATCTCTAGTAAGGGTAAAAAATATAATTGCTCCTATTTGTCACAATCTCTCTCACTACTTGTTTTACTTTTACACATGTCATTACTTTCATTGCATGAGGAAGAGTACTTTTAATATATTAAAAACACCACTTTTTGATTTTCACTAAGTTTTTTAATTTAAAAGTAGAAGTAGTATTGTAGTGATAATCGTAGGATAAAATAAAAACCAAACTTTTATCAACCTTCCAAGCTAGGGTGTGTTATTCTAAACTAGAATTTCTAAATTTGCCGTGATTAACCTTGATCTCCTTCGGATCGATATTTGGGGCTTAATCAGAAAGTCCTATATTACTTGATAACGATACATATACTTGCATAGAATCCCTAGAAATATAATTTAAATCTTACTTTGCTTGGGATCAAGTTTTTGGTGTCATTATCGGGGATTAAAATCTTCAAGTAGTTGTTTCAACTTCTTAAATTCTACATATAAAAAAAGAATATTGAGATCAAGTTTTTGGCATCGTTGTCGAGGATTGCAATGGTTTATCTTGAATTTTAGGAGAATTTTAGTTGAAGTAAGGCTTAGACTTGGAAACTGTAGTGTCGTTAAAACTATTTTTGTGTGAAAAGTGTTTTTTGTATGAAACGTGTTGTGAAAAAAAACTATTTGTGTGAAAAACAAGGTGTTTGTGAAAATGTTTTATAGTGTTAAATATATTTTTTGTTTTATTTATTTAATTATTAATGTATTATTCATTGTGTTACGTATGCAAAACAAAGGATCTGTAAGACTTTTGTCTTATGATCCTGAGTTAGAAAAAAGGAAAAAAATCAAAAATCATAAAGGTCTTGAAAAACTAGAAATGAGAATGGAAAACATTCAAAATAATAACTTAGAAAATCATCATAAATCATTGAGGGATTATGTAAATCCTACAACAGATAAAATTCACTCAAGTATACAAACCCCTATCGTAGAAGCTGACTCATTTGAAATAAATTCATCGATTATCCAACTAGTGTAGAACAACGAGTTTGGGGGAACTCCTTTGGAGGATCCCTATTTACACTTATCCAATTTTATAGAACCTTGTGCTACATTTCATTATAACGGCATGTCAGACGATTTTGTTAGACTAAGGTTTTTTCCTTTCTCACTAAGGGATAAGGCTAAAATGTGGTTATATTCATTAGAACATGCCTCTATTAAAAATTAGGAGTTAACTTAGAAATTCTTAGCTAAGTATTTTCCACCTTCGAGGACTACTAAACTTAGAAACAATATTATCTCATTTTGTTAGTGTAAAGGGGAATCAATATACAAAATCTGGGAAAGATTTAAGGAGCTCCTAAGTAAGTGTCCACACCATGCTCTGCCCGATTGGTTAATCATTCAATTTTTTTATAATGGGTTAGTAGGATCCCTTAGGTCTACAATTGACGCTGCCACCGGTGGATCATTAATGTCAAAACCATTTAATATAGCATATGTGTTATCTGAAGAAATGACTACAAATGAATTTCAATGGTCCTCTACAAGGGAAAGTCCTAAAAAGGTAGCCAATTTTCATGATACAGATGCATTTGCAATTCTTGCATCTCAGGTTGCTACAATATCAAGGAACTTGGACCAACTTGGAATGAACTAGCCTCAATTCACGTCAGTAAGTGAGGAAATTTCATTAGGGCATATGATTGATTCTAACTTATCATATGAGACTTTAAATACCATAAACAACCTGTAATCTAACTTTTATAACTCAAGTTGGAAGAACCATCCTAATTTTAATTGGTATCATACTATTTGGGGTGGAAACCAACAATGGGAAAATAATCATGCAAATCTGAATTGAAGTTGGAATAATCAGGGAACAAAATTTATAGACATTCATATCCACCAAACTCTAATAATGATCAAAAATTTGAGGATAAGAAGATGTCTATAGAAGAAGTGGTATTGCAAATTGGGAACCAGTCGCAAGGTCAAATGCTGTGATTAGATACATAGAGAATCAACGAGGACAAATTGCCAATTCACTTAGCAATAGACCCACAAGGAACACTTCTTAGCAACACTAAGACCAATCGTAAAGAGAAAAATGATGAACAAATAAACCCTGTCCAATTAAGAAGTGGGAAAGAGATAGAGGGTGTGGTTAGAAAAGAGAAAGAAGTTGTGAGAGAAAGAAAGGAAACTAAAAGACTTAAAGAACATGTTTCTAAGGATCTGGAAAAATTAATATCTCCAACTCAAAACAATTTAGAATGATCACCACCTCCATTTCCTCAAAGACTTAGACAATATGAGTTGGATAAATAATTTTCAAAGTTCATGGAAGTACTTAAGAAGTTAATAATAAATATTCCTTTTGATAAAGCTTTGGAACAAATGCCAAGTTATGCAAAGTTTATGAAGGAGATATTAAATAAGAAAAGGAAGTTTGGGAATTACGATACTGTTGAACTAAGTGAGGAGTGCAGCGCTATACTTCAGAAAAAGCTTCCTAAAAAACTTAAAGATCCTTATAGTTTAACAGTTCCTTGTGCAATTGAAGAAAGATTATTTGGAAAAGCTTTATGTGATTTAGATTTGAGCATTAATGTGATGCCTCTATCAATATTTAGAATGTTAGGTTTAGCTAATATTTATCCCACTACTGTAACACTTCAGTTAGCTGATCGATCTATCATTTATCCAAAAGGGATTATAGAAGACGTGCTTGTTAAAGTTGATAAATTTATCTTTCCTTTGGACTTTATTGTATTAGATATGGAGGAAAATAAAGAAGATCTAATTATTTTGGGAGACCTTTACTTATTACTGGACAAGCTATGATAGATGCATAAAAAAGAGAGTTGACTATGAATATTAATAACCATGAAGTTACTTTTGATGTTTTAAAGGCTATGAAGTATCCAACTGAGAGAAAAGATGATGATTGTTTTTAGATCGATGAAATTGATTATCTAAGTAAAGACCATTTCCAAGAAAGTTATGAGAGTAATTTAACAGATGAGATCAAAACGGACTTTCATGATGAGTTGAAATGTTGTTTAAAGAAGACTATATACATCTTAAGAAGAGGTGTGAAATGATGGACGTTATCGAAAATAGTAAAATTTTAATTCTATCTATCGAAAAATCTCAAAAACATAGGATGAATGTACCTCATAAAATTCTAAGACCTACATATTTAGGGAATTCATCTACATCACCAGTGTTTATATCTTCAAATTTGACTCAATCACAAGAACCTGAATTGAATGATGAAATCAGTAAAAGATCTCCTAAGAAAGAGTTATTCAAAATCACTGAATGGCATATTCCATGGTATACATATAAAATGAATGACATTTTGATGTTGTGGCAATTAGAGTAAACATTTGATACATTGGGTCATCGATGTTAGACCAAGCGCTTCGTGGGAGGCAACCCATGGTTATCATTGTTATATATTTAGTGTGATTAATGTTATGTTGGATTAGATAATAGTGAGATGTTGGACTTTGATCTGTGTTTGATGTGTAAGAGTGGATTGGATTAATTTTGTGAGGTAATTCCTTCATCAATGCTAGATTTATATATGATTTCTGGTTGTAGCAGGTTGACGACTCTGTTACAACTTAGTTCTTAATCGGAGCTGAGCATTACCTTGAATCATGTAGTGTTTGGACTTGATACACTCCATGTAAACTCTATTGCTTCCTTTATCTGACTTTGTCTTCACCAGGTAAGGTCATCAACTTACTTAGTGAACAACATCTGGATGAACTACACTATAATTACCAGATTGTGTATGCCTTAGACTTAGAGTAACCCTGAAATTGTAACACATGAAGTAATTCTAGTCCATGGGTGATAATGATACACAATTTTATAATATACCCACTTTAATAGGGCAGTTTCTTCCGTTATAAATTGAAATTAAGGAGGGGAAATGCGAGTAGAAGGGAGATCAAATTAACCTCAATTGTTGTTTTTTATGAATCTGTGAGTCTATGTATTGGAGTTTATGTGTCTACGTTTGTGAGTCAAGTTGAATGAGTCATTGAAGATGACAAGACTTATCTTAATATCTTAAACTTGTTAGCATTCAGCAATTCCTTTATAAAGTTTAAAATGTGTTCCTGTTTAATCTTCATTTTTTACCTATTCTACTTTTTAAAATTCCTTAATAGTGTTATGTCAAGCATGTTTAGGCTAGATTTACTTTCTACTGCAATGTTCTACCATGTTTTATTGGTTGATATTTTTGCAGGATGTGTAGTAAATTATAAAGTGTTCTTTTGTGCCACATATTTTTGTACTTCATTGTTACACATGTTTGAGCTTAAGTTTGGGGGGAAAGAAAAATGTTTCAAATTTAAACTTTACTTATTTTCAAAAGTACAACACATAAATTTCTATTCTATTTTTAATAATTATTGTTATGTGGAGTCATCTTAAGGGTGTTAGAATTTTAAGTATAGAAATGGAGTAGGAAAACATAGTTGATATTTTTAGTGAAAAGGGTGAATCTAGAGTTAAGGATATTTATTAGAGAGCTTGGGAAAATGAACAACTATCTTTAGTAGGAAAAATTGTATTTTTATAAAATTAAATATTTCTAGAATTTTTATTTTCAAAAATTTAAGGCTCTTATAAAAGTATTTAAAAAAAATAATCCATCGTTTCAAGTGAAGGAATGTAATAAGTTTTAACTTTAGAGGAGGATAGTGGAATTCAAAATTATCTACGGACTTCTCTAGATATAGTAATCCTCAAATTTTAAAAAAAAGAAAAGAAGATAATAATAATAATAATAATAATGGATCAAAAAGATCCCGAAGAAAAAAAAGAAAAAAGTGAGGCGAAGCTTGAGGAGAAGTTCTAATAAAAAAATTGGTTGCTCTTGAGCCTTTCTAGAGTAAAAAACTTAGAACAATCCTAAGCTTGATTTTTCTACTTCTATTAGTAAAAATTATTTTTAAGAGAGCTCTTAAGTCTAGAAACTAAAGTTTGTAGGATTCAAAGTTTGAAAAATCTACATATATTTCTGAACTAGATAGGAAAACAAATTTCCAAGTTTGATGATAAATATTTTAGACTATTGGCTAGTCTGATTCACTAGAAGTTCTTCTAATTTGAACTATCGCATTTTCAGAAAAAAAATTTTAATAATTCTAAGGGATTACCTATTAACTCTAATCTACATAAATTATTTTAAAAATGTAGTGTTACTTGAGGACAAGTAATGTTTAAGTTTGGGGGATTTTGATAGGCCTAAAAATGTACTATTTTACATACTTCATTTTATAATGATATTACACTTTAAATATATGTTTTCTTGTGTTTTTGGTTGTAGGTACATCAAATTGAAGAATTTGGAGTGATTGGAGCAAAAGAAACAAAAATGGACCAAAACAGAGCAAATCGGAGCAAATCAGGTAGAATCGGGGCACACCGGAGCCAAGGGGACCTAAACCAGACACTTAAGTGTCTATGCCTGGTGCTTAAGCACACAAAATGGTGCCTAGGTGCCACCAGATAAAGAGGGGGGTGCTTAAGCGTCCAAAAAATGGCGCTTAGGTGTCGGTGATAATTTTCAACATATCTTCTAGAATACGTTGGATTTGGACAATTTTTGAGGCAGTGTTTCGTGCATCTCTTGAATATTTCATTGAAAATTAGAAAAGAAACATTCTAGAAGAATTTGGGGTAGTTATTTGGAGTTTTGAAGAGGCACTTCAGGCACCATTTGGAAGATTCATTGAATCTGGACAGTTTTGAAGAGACACTTAAGCATCTCTTGGGAAACTATAAAAAAAGGCTTGGAAATATTTTTAAAACAACTCTTAGACTCCTAAATTAATTGAAAGAGGAGAAGAAGACTTTGATAAAAAGAGAAGATGGCTTGGGTGTGAGCCCAAAGCGGGGCGGCAAGGTGAGAGAAAAAGATAGAGAGTGAGAGATTTCTTCTTTTCTTTTCACTTTATTCTGGGAGAGAATTGTAAGGAGATTGCTTTTGATATACAAGGAGAGTTTGATCTCTATCAGAGATAAGTATTTTCATTATATTTTGATTTGAATTTAGTACTTTTGTTGTATGTTTTCAAAGTCTTGTTCAATGAAAAGTTTTGTTGTTTCTCCATATGCAGTGAGTAGTTTTCATTACTCTTCCTCTTATAATGGAATTAGTATGCATGTGTAGGATATAGAATCAAGTAGAGTGAGAATATATTGTGATGATTTTAATTTTTTATTCATTTACATATAAACTTGATCGACTTGCTTGTTAAAATCTGTTGTTAGAACATGTAAGATATGGGATGGTATTTCTCAATCAACTGTGGTAGAATCACATGAGATTGTATGGATGAGAATGTAGTCCATATAGTTAAGTGCAAATAAATAGGGAAATAATCAATAAAGGGTGTATAATTAGAGGAATTTAGAGTGACAAGCTAAAGCCCATAATTTTGTCTATTATTTTAGGTTTTGATGCAAGATACTAGCCTCTAGGTTGAAGGATAAGAGGGAACTTTAGAGTGAGAGCTAGTATCTTCTTTGCCTAACCCGTCTTCAAAGCTATTAAAACTTTAGATTAACCATTGTTCTTTGTATCATCTCTAGTCAAGTTAAAGAGTATAATTGCTCCTATTTATCACAATCTCTCTCACTACTTGCTTTACTTTTACACATGTCACTACATTCATTGCATGAGGATGAGTACTTTTAATATATTAAAAACCCCACTTTTTGATTTTTGCTAAGTATTTTAATTTAGAAGTAGAAGCATTATTGTAGTGATAATTGAAGGATAAAATCAAAACCTAACCTTTATCGACCTTCCAAGCTAAGGCGTGTTATTCTATACTTGAATTTCTCTTGAAAGTCACCGTGATTAACCTCGAACTCCATGGAATCGATATTTGGGGCTTAATCGAAAAGCCCTATATTACTTGATAACAACATGTATACTAGCATAGAATCCCTAGAAATGTAATTGAAATTTTACTTTGCTTAGGATCAAGTTTTCGTGTCATTACCAGGGATTAAAATCTTCACGTAATGGTGTCAACTTCTTAACATATACATATAAAAAAAATATCGGGATCAATGTGACAAAGATCCGAATATGTCATATTGCTTATAAAACCACAAAATCACATGGACAAACTCTATTTTTGCTGCTTGAGTCGTCACCTACCTCAAGAACTTGGTCCAGTTCATCACACTATGGGCAAAAAAGAAGGACTCGGAGGCTAGAAACCATAGATTTCATCTTCTCTTGGTAAGAGCTTCACTTTACTTAGAATTTTTTAATTTTCACCATGGATTTGGGAAATCCAAAATTTAGAAATTTTGACAAAAAAGCTTGAACAAAACTCATGGTGAAAAGTTTCTTACCAGATAATCATGCTTCAGGAGTTAAATTTTTGATTTGGTGATTTATTTGGGCTATATTTTGATTTTTCGTAGAATTTCCAAATAGCTCTCCAAGTTAAGAGAGGAAGGCCATCCGAGGACTTTGATGCATAAAGAATTGTTAGTTTCAAAGCCCAACATAGTTGCAATACTCAGATAGAAACAAAAAGAATGATCCAAGAATTGGCGTTTGCAAACTTAGATGATGAGGTCAAGAGACTGATTCTTGCCAAGAACTGGGAAAGATTCTTTACTTCACTGTCGTAGTAATTGTCCCGATGGTTTGGGAGTTTTATGCAAACCTAAGGTTCACTGCTGAAGATCACTTCTTGGGGGAGGTAAGGAGGTTGAATTTTCTGCTAAAAGATCAATGCTTTTTATGAGCTTAGAAACATGTTTCATGATGAATATGTTGCATTTATTATAACCGATTCAACACTGGAGGAAGTAATTGCATTTTTGACTAATGAAAGAGGGGAATGAAAAATTAAGAATTACAAGATAGATAATTTCCCTGCTCTCATGTTGACTAGATAATCAAAATTATGGCACCACTTCATTTCTGCTAGACTGTTGCCAACAAATCGTTTGGTCGATGTTACAAAAGACAGAGTTGTACTAAACTATTGCATTCAGAATATGAAGGCAATAGATGTTGGTGTACTTATAGTTCAACATACTTGAAGTATAGCTGGTAGTTCTATTTCTAGAGGATTGGGATACCTTGCCTTGATTTTCCCTCTATGTGAACAATTATGAGTAGAATCCCATAAAAATGAAGAGAGATTACAACCATAGAATCTGATTGGGAGGCATATGATTCAAAGAGTAGAATCATTTTTTGAGTCTAGAAGTGGAAGAAGGGATATGCTCTCTACATCTGCTGCAGGGGCATCTACTTCTCAATCTACATCATTTGAAGGTATTATGGATCAACTCATGATTCAACAAATGGATATAGTTAATATTCAAACTTAGTTGAAAAATATAGGAGCAAGGAATGCATTTAATGATGAATATCAGCAGATGAGAGTACAACATGATATTGAGTTTGAGAATGCCATGGTAAGTCATCTTAGAGGTGAACCTATTGTGTACTTTCCTTCTTGCCCTGGTTTCACTCCCTATACTCCCATTAATGATGATGAAGAAGAAGAATTAAATGATGAAGAGGAGGGAGATGAGAATTGATATTTTATGAGTCTAGTTTAGTTTGTTTTAAATGTTTGATTGTTGTTGTTGTTTGTATTGTGATGTACTTTCATTTGAAAACTTATGTAGTAAAAACTTTTATGTTGTGTTGTAAATTGAATCTGTAATAGGAACTATAGAATTTCACTTTTTCTGCATTTTTAGTATTTTCAGTTTAGTTTGTCAGTTTAGTGTTTTTTCAGTTTTTTGTATTTAAGTTTTTAATTCTCAGCAAGTTCTCTAGAATATATTATGTTTTGTTTAAGGTTTTAAAGTGTTTATGTAGTTTTACAGTTAGTGCCTAAAATATACCAAAGCCCAGTTTCATAGTCAGAAATCCTCTAGAGGCCAATTTTTATTTTCATGCATTTACTATTTTGTTTCACTTACTAAATTTTATACTAAAAAAATCTTTAAAATCACTTAAAAACTTAAGTTTGGGGGAAAGAAAAATTTCTTTTGAAAAGGAGTAAACTAAATTTTATTTGTCCTCGAGTAATTATATTTTTAAAATTAATTTAACATGGTCTGGGATATTAAAATTTTAATTTAAATGACTTTACTTATGTTTATAAATATTGTGGTAAATTTAGGTAAATACAGTTTTTAATAATGAAGGTCAATTCTAAAGTTAAAGATATTTGGTATGATAGGATAAGACTATGTTTTTATATTTAAAGTAAAGAAAATTGTACTTTTGAAGTATTAAGAATTTTAGAGTTTCATGTAAGAAGAAAAGCATGAAACTTTATGAAAAATCATAAACTAATATGAATTTACAAAATCAAGAATGGTATAGAGATTTGACTTTAAAAAGAGGATAGTGAAGTTCAAATTTATTAAAGGCTATCAAGATATAGTAATCCTCACTTGAATAAGAAAAAGAAAAAGAAAAGAAAGGATTGAAAAGATCCTAAAATAAAAGAAAAGAAAGAAAAAAAAAGAAGCAAAGAAAAATAAAAGAAAAAAAAGTGAGGAGATGTCTAATCAAAAATTGGCTTCACTTGAATCAACTTAAAGAGGGAGCTTCATTACATTTTCTAAACTTGTATTGGATTATTAGTAGCATTCCTAGTAAAGTTTTCATGAAGTTCTTTTTCATATGAATGTTTTAAATGTCCTAATATGACAAATTGCAATTCTTCTTGAAATGAATAGAGATTCAGAAGCCTTAAATTTGATTACTAAGTATTCCAAGACTTAGAGTTTGAATCTAAGTTATTAAACACTTTTTTTAAAATTTTGCTATTATATTCTTAAACTAAATTATATAAGTTATAAATTAATCTCTATCCTAAGTCATATGCTTTTATGTAATAAAATTATCACTTGAGGACAAGTAACATTTAAGTTTGGGAGATTTTGATACACCAACATAATAAACAATTTTAAGTACCTATTTAAGCTTATTTTTTGTGATATTACACTTTAAAGAAGGGTATTTTTATGTTTTTATTGCAGGTATATCGTTTTAAGGAATTTGAAGCAAAAATGGAAAAAAGGACAAAATTTAGAGCCAAAACAGTAAATTTTGGGATTGTAGCGCATGATGCGCCAGATTGGCACATCATGAGCCAAAATCCAGAGAACATGTATAACATGGGCCAGATCGGTACATGATGCACCAAAGACGACTTTCTCAAAGTAAGGCAGTTTGAGACAAATTTTGCGTGAATTCTAAAATGGACACTTGTTCTACACATCTCTTTAAGTAATTTAATGCATCTAGACACTTTGGAAGGTTCTTTTATGAAGGGATATGACTCTTAGATGAAATGACACATCTTTTGAATTCAAAAGAGTTGACTTTTGGAGGGAATTTTGAAGGGAATTTTGAATTATTTTCCAAAGGAGGCAGCCAAATTAAAAGAAGGAGACTTGAAGAAGAGGTTTGTGTGTGTAGCGTGAGAGAGAGAAAAAGGGTGTGTGAGTCAGAGATAGAGAGAGAAGAGGAGATTTTTTTATAGGGTTGTAAGAGGAGAGATAAAGTGAGAGATTTCTTCTTCATTACACTTCTAAGAGAGAATTAGGAGTGATTTTAAAGATAGACAGGCTTGGAGAGAACTTGTAGAGATTTGCTTGGGAAAGTGTGTGAGATAAGTTATAATTTTATTTCTTTTTTTTTGTAAACTTATTTTTATATATGAAATTTGTATTTTAGCATGTCCTTCTCATGAATTTTGAATAGTCTTCTTTATCATTCTCCCTACTTTGAGACATGGTTTTGTGAAAAATAGATTTTGTTTTCCATGATTTTAAATGAAAATAATTTATGATGATTTGAACTCTGATCTTCATTTACATTTCGATCTGGTCAATTGAAATGTTAAAACTTGTTGAGAGACATATGTTCTTAAATGAGATATGATTTCTACAATATAGGGAGAATCACATTTGATTTCATGGGAGAGTATGTCATCCATGGGATTGGGTGCAAATAAATAGGGAAATATACTTTGTTGAATATAGAATTAGAGATTTTAACATGATAGATTAAAATCTCCAATTTAGTCCAGTTGATTAGAAAATAATTAAGGATTGTTAGTCCTTAGAGGAGGGAGTAGTGGGAGCTCTAGAGTGGCAGCCTGTATCATCCTAGGATATCCACAAATTAGGGACCAAACTCTTGATTAGTTAATGTTTTTTATAGCACTCGGAAGAGGGTAAAGAATAAGATTGCTCCTGTTTGGTACAAAATAGTTTTTATATATATTTTCAAATGATTTCAATTTCTTCACAATCCATATACTCATTGTAAAGGGGAATGATGCTTTCTTAAAGCTGAACTTTCCATCACAACAAAAATTTTGTTTAATTTTTGTAATTTTACTTTTGAGAGTTTAGTATGTAGTTTAGTATAACTTCATAGTCTTACATCTAAATTTTAATTAGCTTTCACTTGAGTAATTAATTTCCAAATTTTGTACTTTACTTTTACTTTTGTTTTTATTTTTGTTATAAAATAATTTCCCTAATTTACTTAAGAATTTTTCAACTTCCCCATGGGATCGATATCTAGGACTCCATTAGAGCCCTTTTTTACTTGAGTGATATGTATACTTGCATTGATTTTAACGGGGATTTGGCAGTTTAAAAAGAGTTTCAAAAGCTAAATTATTTTTCATAAAAAGTATTTTTGTTGGAATTATATTGCATATTTATTATATATCTGTCGTGTGTAGTTTTGAAATAATGAAAAATATTTGCAAAATTCTCACACTAAATCTGTCGCATCAGCTAGTCGACAGGGCCATGGGTGGTGACCAGAGAAGTCAGAGGATCCAAGAGAGGGTTTATAATGATTAACCCATAATGGTTTGGTATAATGGCGGGGATTTTATTGTTTAGGCCCCAAAAAGAAAAAAAAACCCCCAAATAAAGGAGCCATTGGTCCATGGCTTCCATAAGGTAGGCTAGGTGAGTCTAGCATAGTCACTAGGATCCATTTGGTGGATGTGGTGTCATTAATTTGGCCACTTAGGCAGGTCTTAATCAATTTTGGTGCATGGGTTAAATTTGGGTCAAATTTTCTTGAAGTTGGGTTTAGGTTAGGCTAGCCATGACATTAAGCCCAATTGATTGATCTATTTTGTGTGGATGATTTTCATGAGGGGTTTATAAAAGATTTGGAGTGATTTTTAATTGATTTGTAGGTTCAATTTGAGGGATTTTGGGCATTTGATCAATTTAGGTATGTTGGGTTAGACTTGGGTTTAGGTTGGGCTAAAGTTGGGCTAAGTGCAAATTAAGAGTTCAAAATGGTCTAGGGGAATGTCATGAAGAGTTCTCAACGTTAATTGGGTACCAATTTTGGGGCTTGGTCATCCAACTTGATGGAATTTGGGCACATGGCTAAATTGGGGCAAATTTGGGAATTTTGGATTTGGGTTGAAATTTATCAATTTTGGTGCAAATTAGGAGTGATTTTAAACCAAGCTCAATTGAGAGTTCAATTTGATGTGTGGAGATGTTTCAAAGAGTTTATGATGCATATGTGGAGCAATTGGAAAGATTTGGGGGTTGAATTAAGTGGGAATTTGGTTTTTGGCCAAGTTGGGGCTTTTTGATTTGGGTTGAAATTAGACTTGAATGTGGGTCAATTGGGCTTGAATTTGGTTTAAATTTAGTTTTATCATGATGAATTTCAATTTAGAATTGAAGTTAGGGGGAATTTAGGTCAAATTGATGGACATTTAGGGTGAATTGGGGCAAATTGAGTCTTTAAGAGAATTTGGGGATTTTGGTCAAAGTTGGTCAAATTGATCAAATTGTATTTAATTGAGGGTCCAAATTAGTTTTGGAGGCATTTGAAATGATTATGAGGGTTTTGGGAAGGCCACCAAGGTTATTTTTATAATTTTGGCAAATTTGAGGGGTATTTTGTTAATTTTGGCAATTCTAGGAGGTTTTAGGCAATTTGGGTAGTTTAAAATGGTTTGAAATGATTTTTGAACAAATTTGGGTATTTTGGGTGAAATTGAAAATTTTAATCAAATTTGGGGTCTCGGGGTGTTTTAGTGAATTAGGTAGATTTGGGGGCAAAATGCTAAGTTTGGTATTTTGGTGAAAGTGGGGTGCCAACCACCCTATTTGAGCCATGGGCAAATGGAATTTCCATTTGGGTCCTCTATACAGTGGTCCTGGCTAGACCCTAGCCTAGGGCTAGTGGGTCTAGGGGGCCGACCATCTACATGGGTCTCCCAAAGATCAAGGGATCAAAGTCAACAAGTTTGGATTTAGGTTTGTGACTGAATGTGAGTAAAAGTGAGTGTAAGTGAGTGAACTATCTCCAGACCAACTCCCATGATCAACCTTAAGGCCAAGCAGTCCTATGGGGACTCCTCTTGAGTTCCCACATATTGATCCCACCTACCAAGTGCTAGAGGTCAGGACTAATATGTGAAACTTCAAGTAGAGCAAAGAAGAGTTTAGAATTTATAATGGCAAGATTTCCTTTTCTTAGTCCTGTAAGAGTAATCAACAGGAAAGTCTTATGGCTAGAACCTAGGCTACTAAGAAGGAGAAAGCTATACCACAACTAAAAGTGAGGTCAATAAATGGACCTCAATAGCTATGGTGTGCTGGGCTAGCACACCGCGCGTGTTAGCGTTGACCAAAGAGATCAACAAAACCAGCATAGACTTTTAAGCCAATAGAACTATAATGAAGTGTAGAATTGAGTGACAGTTGTTTCCACTGGGGAGTAACAGATACTCTCGCAGGGGAAAAGAAAGGGGATTTTGGGGATAATCGTCAGACAAACTACCGGTTCTTGAGAAGAATCAATTCGAATTGAATATATCAAAGAAAGTTTGGATTTCAATTTAAAATTTAAAGGGGGTGAAATTATGAGTGAGGAAACCAGATTGAGTGGAAAATAAATGTGTAGAAAAAAAAGAATAGAGTGTCAAAGCTTATCTCGAATGTAAGAACGGGAATAGGATTTCAAAGCCTAACCCGTAAGTGGAGATGAGAATAGGATGTCTAAGCCTACCCAAAAGGTGGAAAAGGGAATAAGACGTCTAAGCCTACCCTGAAATTGGAAATGGAAATAGGAAGTCTAAGCCTACCCGAAAGGAGAATCAAAATTTAGGTACGGACCTCAAAAGGAGGGATCATAAATTAAGGTATCAACGCTAAAAAGAGAAGCAGATGCCTTACTCCATTTAAGGTAGTCTTAAACCAATCTTGAAAGAATGATCAGAATTTAGGTATTGACCCCAAGATGGGCATTGAAATTTAGGTATCAACCCCAGAAAGAGAATCTTATGTCATACTCCATTTAAGGTAGTCTTAAACCGATCTCAAAGATATTGAGATTAGGATGCCTTACTCCATTTAAGGTGGACTTAAACCTATCTTGAAGAAGGCATCATAATTTAGGTACTGACTCTGAGATAGGAATTAAAATTTAGGTATCAATCCCAGAAAGAGAATCAAAATTTAGGTACCAACCTTGAAAGAGGGGAATCAGAATTTAGGTACTGACCTCGAGATGGGAATTGAAATTTAGGTATCAATCTAAGAAAGAGAATCAAAATTTAGGTACCAACCTCGATAGAAGGGAATTAGAATTTAGGTACTGACCTCGAGATGGAAATTGAAATTTAGGGATCAATCCTAGAAAGAGAATCAAAATTTAGGTACCTCAAAAGAAGGGAATCAAAATTTAGGTACTGAACCTGAGATGGGAATTGAAATTTGGGTATTAATCCCAGAAAGAGAGTCAGAGTTTAGGTGCCGACCTCAAAAGAAGGGAATCAGAATTTAGGTGCTAACCCTGAGATGGAAATTGAAATTTAAGTATCAATCCTAGAAAGAGAATCATAATTTAGGTACCTACCTTGAAAGAATGGAATCCGAATTTAGGTACTAGCCCCGAGATGGGAATTAAAATTTAGGTATCAATCAAAGAAAGAGAATCAGCTGCCTTACTCCATGTAAGGTGGTCTTAAACCAATCTCAAGGATATTGAGAATAGGATGCCTTATTCCATTTAAGGTGGTCTTAAACCTATCTCAAAGATTTGGGTCACATTAGAAAGGAATTTTTGGGACTCACGTTCAACCCAATTGGTGACAAGGAAAATATCAAATCTCGGTGGTAACCCCGGGAACAAAGTGGACATAGTGTAGAGAATTTGTGGTGTTAAGTTCATAGATATGTGACAGGTGAAGATTTACATTGGCGAGGAAAATTCGTGAGACTTTGTGCAGAGTATGAAACTTCATGGGGATTTGAGGAAATTGGTGCAGAATAAGACAATCGTGTTGCGCATGCAAAGAGTAAGAAACCTTAAACTAAAGAGAAACAAACTTAACAAAATTATCATTTTCTTTTCTTGTTGTATTTATCATATTTAATTATCAAAGTATATTTTCTAAAACTTAATTTTGGTTGATTGATTTTTCAAAAGGATATTTTATTTAAATTTTGTTATCATCAAAAAAATTATTGTTTTGTTCTTTGTTCATTATAATTCAGAACCAATGATGGTTCTTCGCCTTTTTATCCATCGTGCAAAAGGGAAATTTGACAAATATGTTGAAATCTGAAAGAAATTTTATTAATATGCTTCAAACAGGAGTTACAGACTGAATACATCCTGAAGGCATCAAAGGAGATAATCAAGTTGAATACATCTGAAACATCCTGTGCTGAGTACATATCATTCATGCTACTTTGGTGCAATACAAAAGGTGACAAAAACTATCTGTCTGTCCTCTGAGGGATGAGCTCCTGATCAAGTTGACCTACTAAGCTATGCCCACGATAAGAATTCTTTTTTTTTTCTTGTACTTAGAAGTACAACCATCTCATAGCTCGTATGGTTGTAGCTCCTCCAATTCTGGATGTAGTCAGAATCCATATGGCATCTTGTTGTCATCCATCCTTCTGAGTGTAATGGAAACTCCGCATTGCCGTACCCCTGGAATGTAGTGCTAGGTGAGGTCAGCTTTGTTTCTCTTCAAAATTAGTAGTGAACCCACCAGTAGTGGAATTGCAAATGATCCTCTGAACTCACCGGGTCCGACAACATCGATTTCTTTCCCAAACAAAATGTCACTTTTACTTATGAACGAGAGCATGCATAAATGTTTGACAAGATTATGGTGATGTATATGTGGGGGAATAAAATCTCCCTCTTCATAAATGTTGATGATACAACTGTTTGGAATGCAGTCCACTGGCAGCACGCTCCATCTAACCATCCTTTTTATCATCCATTTTATTATGGGAGGCAATGGATCCACCTCGTCATGTCTTAAGATCCTAGGGGGGTTCCCTTACCGATACTTGGTGAAATTGAAGCAACAACCACATTGGATGATTATCCTGCCTTTTCCATGCATCCACTTTCATGGTTCTGAATATGTTCTTTCCATCAGAAGGCCAGCCCGAACTCTGTCCCTCAGGTGAAAAATGCAGTCTAGAATACTTCTTTCTTCACTTTCAAAAGACTCTGATGTATAGTTCCAGACCTTCCAGTATATTGACAAATTTTCCTTGGACCTCTTCGTAGAATATAAACTCTCTCTTCTTTACTTTGCTCATATTGTCAAATTTTGCCATGATAACCATCTGCGATTGTCGAGGCTACTCCCTCATTTCAATATCCACAGGAATCCATGTATGTGTTGTCTCTATATCTAATGCTATGTATGAAATCCACTGTCAGTAGATGTGTACTCCTCCAGAGTGATGTAATACTTTAAGTGGAGGATGTTACACTATAGGCATTCCACAAATGTTCTGGTATCTAGTATTTGTCTGGGGATCTCTGCATTGCACGTCGAGTGATCCTAATTTTTTATATAGATAGATGTAAAATGTGATATATGTGATTAATTTCCTTAATAAATATTCTTAATTTTCAATGGCGCCAAAAACTTGGTGTCAAGCAAAAGCTAGGTAAATCTTTCACTATGAAGCAAATAAGAATGCAGTCATAATTTTAAATATGGGATACTACACAAGTATATGCATTGTTATCAAATAATATAGAACTTTATGATTAAGTTCCAAATATCGAACCCACTGGGAGAACTAGATTTAGATAACAAAATTTTACTTAGCAATATATTCTTAGTTAAACTTAAGATGCTAAATTAGGAATGAAAGTTTGATTCTTTCTTGTTAAATTTTTGATAATTCAAAAACAAAGTAAGCAACTAATTAACTTAACTAAAATACTTGCAAGATGAAGGAAATATAATTAAAATATCTTTTTCCTTATCATGAATCAGTAAAAAATATAAAAATTTTGTTGTGGAAGTATGTTGATATCTTCCTTACCATGAATCAATGATAAATATAAAAATTTGTTATGGAAGTATGCTAAATGGCCAAATAGGAGCAATAATATTATTTACCCTTACTAGAGATGCTATAAAGAACATTGGCTAATCTATAGTTTGAATATTTCTGAAGACTGGCTAGGCAGGGAAGATACTATCCCCCACTCTAGAGTTACCTCTTCTCCCTTCACCTGGAGGCTAGCATCTCGTATCAAAACCTAAATCTATAAATCAAATTGGGGGCTTTAGCCTGTCACTCTAAAGTCCTCTAATTCTATACCCTTGAAAAGTTTATTTCCCTATTTGTTTGCACTCAACCCCATGAACTACATTCTCATTCATGAAATCAATATGTGATTCTAACCATTTGTTGACTAATACAATACCATCTCGGATCTTACATGTTATCACAACAGGTATTAATATCTTAATCGGCCAAATCAAGAAGTAAATAAAGAACAAGGTTTTGAATCATCACAAATTCTTCCAACATTAAAGACTAATACTTCACACAACTTCCTTTAAATATTAATCACTTATCATTTTAAGGAAAAAGATAAAGAAAACTACTCAGAATTCATGGAGAAAACACAATCACACCTTAGTTTAAAAGTAGAAATCATGCACACAAATAACAAATCTAAATTGAAACCAAATGTTGACACAAAGATAAACACTTATCTCAAATTTTTTCCACCAAATGCCTTGAATTTTCTTTGAATTCTCTTTCTTCTCTCACAATACAAACTATTGCTCAAAACAAAATAAAATAAATAAAGGTGGTCGGTGTCGGCGGTGATGGATTGTGAAGTTTTATGGATGGCTGGCCTCTGGCGGTTTGCTTTGATGATCCAAGTATTGCATAATAAAATCCAAAAGGTGTCTTGGTGTCCTCTCAAATTGTGTCTCCATTCAATAAATCTTCTAGAAGTTACCTCCTCAAAAGCTAATTGAATGAATTTTCGTATCCATGGGTTATTTCCCACGTTTTTATCAAGGGTTGCTTCAAACGCCTCTTCAAAAATTTGTTTAATTTAAATAATTCATCAAGTAACTACTTCTAGCGCTTAAGCACGAGGTACCTGGCGCTTAGCCACGGAGCCTCTAGTTAGGCGCCCCAGTTCATTTTTGCATTTTTCTTCATTTTACTCCAAATTTGACCCTTTTTCACTCCATTTAGCATTTTTCATCCATTTGATTGTACTCGCAATAAAAACGCACAAGTACCTTTCATTAAAGCGGAATATCACAAAAGTAGGTATAACTATGTGTATAAAAACATTATATATTTTAGGTGTATCAAAATTCCCAAAACTGAAGATGTTACTTGTCCTCAATTGACCTTTCAACCTTTAAAAACCAACATAAGTAGATAATGTTTTTAAGTTTCTTTACGAGTTACCAAAATTTTGATTTAGAAATATAGTAGTACAATTTAGAAAAAATATTAGTAATTGAGACCAACGTAAAGTTTCAAAATTTTTAATGTTAAGAAAAATGAAAATATGAGTTTGTATCCAATTCAAAAATATTGTAGATTTTCCAAATATAGAGTTTAGGCATTTTATCATCTCCACTTTTAAATTTTTATTAAGCATAATTTTACTAAGTATATTATATTCTTAAGCTTAAGAGTTTCTCAAGTCTTATACTTTAAAAAGATCAGATGTGGAACCAATTTTTGATTATGCACTAATCCTCAAGCTTCTCCTCCCTTTTTCAACCTTTTATTTTTCTTTTCCTTTTTCTTTTTCTTTTTCTTTTTCTTTTTCTAGCAATGATTACTATATCTGGATAGACATTTAATAGTTTTGAATTTCACTCTTCCTTTCCTAAAGCAAAGAGTTGATATTTTTCTTTCACTTAAAAACATAATAATAGTTTTGAAAATTAATTTCAATAAAAGAAATTTAAGTTTTGAAAATAAAAGGTCTAAATTTCTATTTCTTTCACTTAAAAACATAGTAATAGTTTTGAAAATTAATTTCAATAAAAAAATTTTAAGTTTTGAAAATAAAAGGTTTAAATTTCTAAATTTTTCAAAAATACAATTTTTTCTACTAAAGATAGTTACACTATATTTAGCATTTTCCACACTAAAAGAATTTTCTTCATTACTATAAATTTAAGTAAATTCTCTTACTCATTTCTAAAATCAAAATTTTACTTTCCTAATATAACTTCATATACATAATCATTTTTCAAATTAAAATCAAATTTTATTTGAAATACATGTGAGAACAAATAAACTTTCAAGTTTCTTTAAAATTTTTCATCCCCAAAACATAAATTTTTAATAGAAATAAAACATTTTAGCATCATATATAAATAAGTAAGAATTAATACTAACTATAACATGCTTTGAAGGAATTTTTATATTCTAAATATCCAACTACAAAAATTAAAAACAGGAGTAAAAATTTTAAATTGATCAAATTTTGATTTTCTTAACATATAGAGATTCATCAGACTTCTATACAGTGGAGTATAATATAAATTCAAATAAACACACTAACAAACATACATGACTGCAACATAAGGAAAAATAACTGGTAGCAAAGTGAAAATTTTAAACATGCAGCTTTAAGTGACAAGTTAGCTAAATCCTAAACCTTCATAAGATTTCAAAATTGAGTTTAACAAACACTAATTAAATACAACAACATATTTAAAATAATTACTACCACACATAATAACTACTCACTAAACATAAATTCATCATAGAATGTGTACGAAACAAAATAGTCTCAACAATAATAACTAAAAACACAACACAAAGTATAGAACAACTGCACTAACAATAGTTCATATCAACACAAACTATAAACATAAAACATAACTAAAGATCCAAACTAATCATTGCTCTCTTCTTCATCACTATCATCACTACGCCAAATAGTTGTAGGCTCATATGGTGGATATCTGGGATATTGAGGAAATACTACATCCCGGTTACCTCTATTGAGATGCTCCATAGCTATGCTGTATTCCTCCTCATAATCACTTCATCTCTTCATATACCCATCCACATGCTCTGCAAAATGCTCTAAGTTTGTCATTTTTTCATTGGTGTAAATAACATTATTCAATATTCTTTCCATAAGTTGTGATTGAGAATCAAAACCAGAAGTCTGACCTCATGATGTAGAAGTCTGTGAAGTGGAGGCTCGTGAAGTAGAAGCAGCAGAAGTACTGGGGAATCCACCCTTCTAACCAAAAATAGAATGATTTAAATAAGTCTTCACATTCACACTGATAATGGGCTTCAGTGGTTGTAAAACCTCCTCGCAACTGTCATATATAACATCAGCCTGCTCGCATAATGAAAAGATCAAGGATGTAAATCCTAAACTTGTAGTAGTAGCAGTGGCAGCAGAACTGGTAATCACTCCATAAATCAATTCTCTTATGTCAATAGGCTTGGACTGCTGAATAAAATAGTTCAAAGTTGCTCTATCTCGAGTCACTTCACTTAAATGATTTATAGGTAGTAGATGAGTAGAAATAAAATAATGCCATGCCTTTGCAATGGCGTCCAACTTTGAAGTAGAAAAGTTTACCCTTCTTTCATTTGTAATCTTCCATAATCCTCTCCCAACAGTCAAAGATGAAGTAATCTCATTTAGATCCTCCTCAATAGGACTATAGTTTGAATAAAAACACGACGTACACGGGGGCAACTGATAAAACTTGTACTAACTTCCCCCTCACTATGATTGCTTCTTCATCAGCCTCCGAGAGATTAGCATAGAACTCTCGTACCACTGAAATCACAACAACAGTAGAAAAATAACAGAATCACTCCCACTAGTAGCTAACTATCAACTCTTCAATAGCTCCTCCCGGATTATTAAAACATCACTCAGGATTTAATTTTCTCGAATGCAGTGCATTGCTAAACCGATCTTGAGCTCTCAAACTAACAAATTTACTTGAATCAAATGGAGCTTTCCCTTTACTTCTCTTCATTCTTGGTGCCATTTTCAAAAAAATGTATAAAATTTAAAATAAATTTCACAATCAACTTCAAATCATTAAATTCAACTCCTAAAAGCTTAAACTAACAAATCCATTCATTTTCCATCACTTTTTTTCCAAAATTTTTACAATGAATAGTGATTTTAGGGTAGCTCATCAAAATACATGGTCAAAATGAAAAAGTTTTTGCATATAAGTGAAGATCTTACCTCAAGAAGATCAAATATAACAAATTTGGCTTGAATCCACCAAGAAATCTTCAAATAGGTGATGCCCTAGCCTAGAAATCATGAAAAATCGAGCAAGAAGGCGAGCTAAGGTGCTTTAATGGAGTTTTCAGACCAAAAATTCACTTAAAACCATTAGCAAACCGGTTTTTGTAAACCGGTGCTTAGGAACTAGTGCTCAAATTTTGATTTTTTTTTTTATTTAAGTGAAATGCACTCCTAGCCTAAGTCAACCAACCCGCTATGGTCTCAAAACATTATAACAACTATTTTCTTCCCACTTAACTCTCCTATTACTCAAGATTCACCTATTTAAACTAATTTGATTCAACACTAAATAACATAAAATTTTTCACAAACAAAACATTTATATTAATTCATGAACAATTACAAACACTTTCAAAAACATAAATTCTCAATCTAAAAAGTCTTGAATGAGAAAATTCCTAGCACAAACACTAAACAATATTAACATATAAAATAACATTAAAATACACTTAACATTAACAAATACTAAACACATAAACACAAATTCACAAACTTAATTCCACCCTCTAGTTGATGGAACAAATTATTGCCTATCGTTAGTCTCTCCTGCAACATTTGGAATGTATATCTAAAAGAACAGATGATGATTAATAACTCTGGTTGAATCTTCTTCAATCCACTTATTTTTTAGATACATTTCCTTGTCTACTTCTTCTATAAAACTGGTATAGCTAAACTGCATCTTAAGTTGTCATCCCATATGCTCCACATGTGCGTTAACTTCCATCACTTTTGCTTCAATTGAAGATACGTAAGCATCAATTTTAGTGATTTTCTCCAATATTCCTTTGATACTAATGGTGAGGAAACTGTTATATAACTCTTGCGCACTTTGACTAATAAACTTTTTTCACATTGCTTCCTCCTTCAAATCACTCTACCAAGAAGACATTTTTTAAAACTTCTCTCTTTTCACTTAGAATTTAAGGGTTAAACGGAGGTATGGTGAAATTTCATTTTATTCCCTTTTATTTATAGGCTCTAAACCTCCCTATAACTTCTAGGCCCATCCTTGAACTACTCTTACATATTTAAGTTAACTAATTCACGGTTAGAACTTCTAGAAACCAAATTCACACATATTTTTTAACTGTCGCGCTTAAGCGTCGGATCTTGGCGCTTAAGCGCCAGTGCTCAGTTTAGCACAGGTCAACTTAATGTCCAAACATTCCTTCTAATATGTCTAAGTCATCTGTTAAGGTCTTAGAATAATCACCAACTCAGTATATAGTCAAAATACTACCATAATTTTATAAATCACACACAACAATACAATAATATAAATAAACACACAGATGACTATGGGTGCCTCCTACAGAGCACTTGGTTTAATGTCGTCAGCCCAACGTAACCAGTGCTTATTCTAGTTGACCCAACATCAGAAAATCATTTAATTTAAGTTGGTCACCTAAAAAGTAGAATTTCAATCTCTGACCATTCACTTTAAATATTTTATTAGTTTTAGGATCCTTAATATCCACAGCTCCACACGGATAAATTTTCATCACAACAAAAGGGCCCATCCACATGGACTTAAGTTTGCCTGGAAATAATCTTAACCTTGCATTGTAAAGCAAAACTGATTACCTTGGCTGAAAATTTTTAATTAGAATCCTCTGATCATGCCACATCTCCATCTTTTCTTTATAAATCTTAGCACTTTCATAAGATTCATTCCTTATCTCTTCAAGCTCCCTTAATTGCAATAACATTTTCTCACAAGCATCTTTCAAATTTTAATTAAATTCTTTAATAGCCTAATATGCTTTATGCTCAAGTTCAACTAGTAAGTAACACGCTTTCCCAAATATTAGCCTGTATGGGGACATTCCTATAGGAAATCTGTATGAAGTCCTATAAGCCCACAAAGTATAGTCAAGTTTAGCTGAAAAAATCTATTTTGGTTAGATTAATAGATTTTTATAATATTCTGTAAATTTTATGATTGGATAATTCAACTAAATCACTTGTCTGAGGATGATAAGCAGTAGCAATTCTATGATTTATATGATATTTCTTTATTAATTTCTCCATTACTTCTTTTCTGAAATGACTTCCCCCATCAATTATGATTGCTCTCGGCATCCAAATCAACAAAATATATTCGTTCTTAAAAATTTTACAGCACTTTCAACATCACATTGAGGTAAAGCAACAGCTTATATCCATTTGGATACACAGTCTACTGCTAAGAATATATATAAATTTATGCAAGATGGTATAAATGGTCATATGAAATCTAATCCACAAACATCAAATATCTCAACTTCTGACACATAATTGAGGGGCATCTCATTCCTCATAGAAATATTACTTACTTGTTTGCATCTATCACAAGTTTTGATATAAGCATTAGCTAAAAATTGTTGGCCAATAAAATCCAGATTGTAGAATTTTGTATGTTGTTTTATCAACACCAAAATGTCCCCCAGAATCAGAATTATGACATTTTTGAATAATTTCATAAGTTTCTTCTAATGGCACGCATCTTCAAATGATCAGATCCTTTCCTTGTTTATATAAATATGGGTCATCTCAAAAATAAGTCTTAATTTCCTCATTTGTTGGTATGTTATTGCATAGGGTTTAAGATCACTAATAATATAGTTCACAATGTCGACATACCACGAAACATGCCACTAATTTACAGAGAATAATTTTTCATTTGGAAAATGTTCATTAATTTCTTTTTCAAAACAGAGTGGTTTTTCGAATTCAAAANAACATTTTTGAATAATAAGATCCTTTCCTTGTTTATATAAAAATGGGTCATCCCAAAAATAATTCTAAGCTTTAGATACAAATTTCCTCTTTTGTTGGTATGTCATTCCATATGGTATAATATCACTAAAAATGAAGTTCACAATGTCGACATACCATGGAACATGCCACTCATTAACATTGAACAATTATGCATCTAAAAAATGTTCATTAATGTTTTTTTTTCAAAATAGAGTAGTTTTTCTAACTCAAGCCTTGACAAATGATCAACAATTTGATTCTCAACTCCTCTCTTATCTACTATTTCAAAGTTAAATTCTTGTAAAAGAAGAACCCATCTTATCAATCTTGGTTTTGCATCCTTCTTTTTCATTAAATACTTAATAGCAAAATCATCTGTATAAACTGTACAATTAATTCCAATTAAGTATGATCTAAATTTATCAAAAGCATATAGTGCTGATAATAACTCTTTGTCAATTGTGGTATAATTAGTTTGAGCTTCATTAAAAGTTCTACTAGCATAGTAAATAACCTTGAAAATCTTATCATGCTTCTGTCCTAAAACAACTCTAATAGCATAATCACTATCATTGCACATTAATTCAAAAGATTTTTCCCAATCTGGTGAAACAATAATTGGTGTAGTGACTAGTTTTTCTTTAAATAACTCAAAAGCATTTAGGTACTCTTCATCAAAATTAAAAATTACATCTTTTTCAAGTAAATGGCATAGAGGCTTAGAATTTTTTAAAAGTCTTTAATATAAGGCGTGTAGAATCTAGCATGTCCTAAAAAATTCCTAATTTCCTTCACACTTGTTGGGTAAGGTAATTTAGAAATTGATTGAATTTTTGTAGGGTCTACTTCCATGCCATTTTTTGAAATTTGATGTCCCAAAATTAGTCCTCCTACTACCATAAATTGGCATTTTCCCAATTAAGGACAAAAATTGTTTCTTCACAACGCTTAAAATCTTTTGATATATGTTTTAAACATGATTCAAATGAATTTCAAAATACTAAAAAATCATCCATAAAAACTTCAATCCCTTTTTCAATTAAATCAGAAAAAGACATCATGTTTCTTTGAAATGTAGCAGGAGCATTACATAAACCAAAGGGCATTCTTCTAAAAGCAAATGTACCATAAGGACTGGTAAAAGTTGTTTTCTCTTGATCCTCATGAGCTATTTATATTTGATGATAACCAGTATATCCATCCAGAAAATAAAAGTATTTATGCCCAGTGAGTCTATCCAGCATCTGATCTAGAAAGGGTAGTGAAAAATGATCTTTCCTTGTAGCGAGATTTAGTTTTTTATAATCAATGCATATTCACCATCTTGTGACTTATCTTATTGGTATTAATTCATTATGTTCATTCAAAGTCACAGTCACTCCTCATTTCTTAAGAACACAGTGAATTGGACTAACCCATGCACTATCTGAAATAAGGTAGATAATTCCAGCATCCAACCACTTTAAAATTTCTTTCTTAACAACTTCTTTCGTAATAGGGTTCAATCTCCTTTGAGGATCGGCCTTAAGTTTGCAGTTCTCTTTCATATGAATTTAACGCATACAAATTGAAGGACTGATTCTTTTTATATCAACAATTATACATCCAAAAGCTTTCTTATAACTCATTAAAGTTTTCATCAAACTTTCTTCTTCTTCTATAGTTAATTTTGAGGAAATTATGACAGGTAATATAGATGAATCACCTAAAAATGCATACTTAAAATGTTCAGGAAACAACTTCAACTCAAGCTCGGAAGGTTTTTCAATTGATGGACAAAAAGATGTATTTTTTTTGTTGTGTCCAAAACTTCAAAACTTTCTCGAACATAGTTTAAATCTTCCATATATAAATCTTCATATTGATCTAAGTCCTCTTCTTGATCGTGTTCCAACCCTTTCATCTCTGATTTCTTTTCATAATTTGCTTTAAAATGGCATTCACTTAAATATTTTATAACATCCATTCAATAGCATTCATCATCTTTACCTTTTGCAAGGTATTTTATTGATTTGGAATTATTAAATGTAACAGTTTGATCATTGACATTCATAGTTAATTATCCTTTTTGCACATCTATCATTGCTCTTCCTGTGGCTAGTAAAGGTCTCCCAAAATGATAGGTATCTGTTTATCTTCCTCCTTATCTAGCCCAATAAAATCAACAGCAAAAATAAATTGATCCACTTTCACTAGGAAATCTTCTATAGCTCCTTTAGTGTATGTTATTGAACAATATGCTAACTTTAAAGTTAAAGTAGTAGGGGTTATTTCTCCTAATCCCAGTCTTTTAAATATTAATAATGGCATAAGGCTGATGCTTTCTCCTAAATCACATAAAGCTTTCCCATAAAATCTATCTCCTATTGCACATGGAATTGTCTACCAAGTTCTTTAAGCTTTTCAGGAAGCTTGTTTTGAATTATAGCACTTCACTCCTCACTGATTGCGATTGTCTCTTTATCTTCAAACTTCCTTTTTTTATTAAGAAAATCCTTCATAAACTTCACATAGCTTGGCATTTGTTCTAGAGCTTCAGTAAATGGAATAATAATTGTAAGCTTCTTAACAATTTCCATAAATTTTAAAAATTTCTTATTTAACCTTCGTTGTCAACGCCTCTGAGGAAATGGAGGTGGTGGTTTTTCTAAATCAACTTTAAGTGGAGAAATATGTTTCTCTAAACCTTTCTGAGCGTCCTCATTTGGTTCTTCAATCTCTTCTCTCTCTACTTCAGTCTCTTTTTGAACTCTACCTTCCAATTCTCTTCCATTTTTGAGTTGAACGGCTTTTACTTGCTCTTTATTTTGGTCTTTTGGATTTATTTATGTATTACTAGGAAGTGTTTTTTGAGATCTATTACTTAATGAATTTGTTATTTGTCCCAATTGATTCTCAATATTTCTAATTTTTGCTCCGCTAGGAAGTGCTCCATAGGATCTATTACTTAATGAATTTGCTATTTTTCCAAGTTGATTCTCAATATTTCTAATTGTAGCTCCTTGTCTTGTAACTGATTTCCCATTTGTAACACCACTTCTTCTATAGACAACTTCTTCTCCTTAAATTTTGGATTACTGTTAAAACTTGGATGATAAGTAGGTCTATAATTACTATTCCCTTGGTTGTTCTAGTTTCCCAATGGGTTTACTTGGTTGCTCCCCCATTGCTGATTATTAACAACCGAAGTATTGTTCCAATTAAAGTTGGGATGGTACTTCCAACCTGGGTTATAATAATTTGAATATGGTTTATTTGGTTTATTATTTATGGTATTCAAAGTTTCTAATGGTGCTTGAGAATCTACCATTTTGCCTAATGAATTCTCTTCAATCATTGGAATTAGTTGAGAAAAATATATTCTAAATTGGTCTAACATCCTTGAAATTGCAGCAACTTGATTTGCTAGCATGGCAAAAGCATCAGTTTCATGAATATTAGCTTCTTTCTTAAGATTTATCCTTTCAGAAGGCCATTGAAAATTATTTGTATTCATCTCTTCAATTAAAGCATAAGCGTCTTGAAATGGTTTTGCATCAATGAACCACTAGCTGCAGTATCAATAATAGATCTAAGAGATCCAGCTAATCCATTATAAAAAGTTTGAATTATTAACCAATCCAGTATAGCATGGTGTGGACACTTTCTTAAGAGTTCTTTAAATCATTGTCATGCTTCATAAATGGATTCCCCTTCAAACTGACAAAAAGGTGTAATATCATTTCTATGTTTTGCAGTTTTTGATAGTGGAAAATATTTAGCAAGGAATTTTTGCGCTAAATCACTCCAAGTTCTGATAGATCCAGATGCTAACGAATGTAACCATATCTTAATTTTATCCCTTAGTGAGAAAAGAAAAAATCTAAGTCTTATAATATCATTTTATACACCATCATATGTAAATGTACCACATAATTCTAGAAAATTGGCAAGATGTAAATTTGGATCTTCAGTTGATGCACCCCAAACCGATTATTTGATATCATTTGGATAATAGCAGGTTTAAACTCAAATGAATTAGTCACTACAGTTGGTTTTTGAATACTACAATGAAGTTCATCAACCACAGTGTTTTCATAATCTCTTAAAGGTCTAAAATCTTCAACATTTTGATTATTTTTATTTGCCATTTCTTGAAATTTTTCAATAATGTTTTATTTTTCTAATAGTTCTTTCTAATTCAGAATCGTAAGGTACAAGTCCTACGGAACCTAAACTACGCATACACTCCTATAAAACACATTAACACAAAATAAAATAAAATAAAGCAAAAAAAATACACAAACAAGAACTTTATATAAAAATAACACTAGAATATTCCTAAAACAATTCTTAAAGTTTAAATAAGACTTACTAAAAAATTTGTTTTTTAAAAACTTTTTTTGAAAATATTTTTGCAAATTACTATTATATTTTTCCTTCTCTCTCTGGCAACAATGCCAAAAACTTGATCCCAAATTTTTATATAGATAGATGAAAATGCAATGTATGCAATTAATTTCCTTAATAAATATTCTTAATTTACAACGATGCCAAAAACATGGTGTCAACCAAAAGCTAGGTAAATCTTTCACTATGAAGCAAATAAGAATATAGTTATAATTTTAAATATGTGATGTTACGCAAGTATACGTATCGATATCAAGTAATATTGAACTTCCTGATTAAGTCCCGAATATATAACCCACAGGTAACTAGATTTAGATAACAAAATTTTTCTTAGCAATAAATTCTTACATAAACTTAAGATGCTAAATTAGGAATAAAATTTCAATTCTTTTTTTTTAATTTTTGATAATTTGAAAATAAAGTAAGCAACTAATTAACTTAACTAAAATACTTGTAAGATGAAGGCAATAAAAATAAAATATTGTTTTCCTTATCATGAAACAATGATAAATATAAAAATTTTGTTGTGGAAGTATGTTGAATGTGTTGTGCCAAATAGAAGTAATAATATTCTTTACCCTTACTAGAGATGTTATAAGTAACATTGGCTAATCTATAATTTAAATAGTTCTAAAAACTGGCTAGGCAAGGAACATACTAGCTCTCACTCCAGCGTTCTCTTTTCTCCCTCCACTTGGGGGCTAACATCTTGTAACAAAACCTAAAACTATAACTCAAATTGGAAGCTTTAGCTTGTCACTCTAAAGTCTTCTAATTCTACACCCATGAAAAGCTTAATTTTATTTATTTGCACTCAACCCCATAAACTACATTCTCATTCATGAAATCAATATGTGATTCCAACCATTTGTTGACTGAGACAACACCATCTCGGAACTTACAGGTTCTCAAAAAAGGTATTAACATCTTAATTGGCTAAATTAAGAAGTAAATGAAGTGCAAGGTTTTGAATCATCACAACTTCTTCCAACATTGAAGTCTAATACTTCAAACAACTTCCTTTAAATATTTAATCACTTATCATTTTAAGGAAAAAGATAAAGAAAACTACTCACAATCCATGGAGAAAACACAACCACACATGAGTAAAATTAGAAATCATGCACATAAACAATAAATCTAAATTAAACTAAGTGTAGACACAAAGATAAACACTTATCTCAAATTTTGTCCACCAAATGCCTTGAAGTTCCTTAGAATTATCTTCCTTCTCTCACAATACAAATTAACACTAAAAATAAAAAAAATAAGGTAAGGGTGGTCGATGGTGGTGGCGATGGATTGTGAAGTTTTATGGATGGCTGGCCTCTGGTAGTTAGCTTTGATAATCAAAGTTTTCTTTAATAAAAATCTAAAAGGTGCCTTGTTGAATGTGTCTCCATTCAATGAATCTTCTAGAGGTTGCCTCCTTAAAAGCCAATTGAATGAATTTTCATGTTCATGGGCTATTTCCCACATTTTTATCAAGGGTTGCTTCCAAAACCACTTCAAAAATCCACTCAATCAAAATAATTCATCAAGTAACCACTTCTGGTGCTTAAGCATGGGGTACTTGGCGCTTAGGTGCGGAGCCTCTAGCGCTTAGGCGTCAGACTGGGCGCTTAGGTGCCCCAAATAATTTTTTGCATTTTTTTAATGTTGCTCCCTTTTTCACTCCTTTTAGCATTTTCCATCAATTTGATTGTACTTGAAATAAAAACACACAAATACCTTTTATTAAAGCACAATATCTCAAAAATAGATATAAAAATGTGTATAAAAATATTATATATTTTAGGTGTATCATCAGGTAACCTGCACAAAGCTCATCTGAAATTGCTCGTAACGTTGGCTCTGTAGCAAACTCGGACTCGTCCTCTATGGCAGGAAAAGTTGAGGAAGTCTCTCTCATGCAAGGATCATAGATTTTTCCCTCAAGAATTGGGGAAGTAAGTTTTCTGCCTCTTTCAGGCTTTTTTCTTACATAGGAAAGCGTTGTGTTATCGATGATTGGCATTTTTACGTTAAGTTCTTCTTAAGGGTGCATCTGACATTCTCTCATCATCAGCTAGATGTCCTTTTGACAAAGTTATCATCGACGGTAAGCAATTAGTCCCTTCCATTGAATTTTGTTGCACTATCACTTTCTTCCTCTTTAGTGAGGAATCTTCTTTAGTGTTAATCTTTAACATAGACGGTAGTCCTTCCTTCTCTAGATGACTAACCACATCCATCAAGGGACCCTCATAGTCCACGTTGCCCTGAGCAAAGTCCAAGTTGAAGTCAATGATGCCACCTTAAGGTGACTTTTCCTCTTTAAGTGTGAGATTCCAGCCATCCTTGAAAGCAAAAATAAGCTTCTATATTGATATTTTTCTCTATAGATGCCAGAAAAAACATCAGTGCGTTGAAATATAGAAGGAGCACTAATAAAAAAAATATTTATTAGAAAAATCTTTTGTTTATAAAGATGCTAAGNTATATATATATATATATATATATATATATGTGTTCAATATTTTTTTAACACCTGCAAAAAAACACCACAGAAATACAGAAGCAGCAAAAATAATAAAAAAAAACACATAATAAAAACAAGAAAATGAAAGTGAAAAACTGATATCATAATTTTTTCAACTAAAGTTTTCCTAAAATAGAAACAATTATTAACGTCTTTCCCCATTAATGGTGCAAAACATGACCTACCAAAACTTATCAGCAGGACAACTCCGTCATACAACACATGTGCACATGTCAAGTAGTAATGTGGTTAAAGTGTATTGTGACAGTTATTTCCACTGAAAAATCCTTAATTTATTAATTTAGCTAACATAACCTGGCGCGATCACAAAAGAGAGACTTAAATCCTAAGGTTCTAGCAAAACAGAGCAAGGGGAAGATAGTAGAAACAAAGATAGTGCAAAGATTTTGCAAGTCCTTAAAAATTTATGAGGTTCATGCCTCTATGATTTGGGGATTTTGGCGACCATGATTTTTCCTTGTGTTTTCCTACTTTATTGTTGTCAATCAGAGAGATAGTACTCTTTATGCCTATGTCCACATCAAAAGAAGCCTAGAATCCAATGAAGTTGAGGCTTCCTCAATCTCTAGGGCATTCCTCTTGACTTCTTCGATCCCCTCGAATGATTGTAGAATTCTGCTGGAATATGTCTATCCTCTCGGAATGTTGTAGTTAACCCTTCATTTTCACTGTGCAACGTTTAGAGGTCGTAACTTCATGAAACATTTTAACATCCTAGTTAGCCAGCCTAAAATTAAATTAAGTTCTAAGGTTTACCAACAATAAGGTCATAAAAGCTCGAAGAGAACGCTTAACAAAAAAATATTACATAAAAACCATGATAAATCTATTATCCTCTATATTACTGAGACATGTAAAAGAATTTACTCAGGCATCACAGAGAAAAACATATTGAGAAAAACTTTGCAGGGATATATTGCAAGTAACAAATAAATGAAAAACTTACAATTACATGTTCTCTCCTTGACAACAGCAACTCTCCCTCTAGCACATAAGCTCTCACAACTCACAAAGAAAATAAAAAACCCCCCTTTTAGGTTCCCACCAAAAAAGGAAGAGAACCCTCAAGAGAGCACTCAATTTCTCTCCACAACTCCACTTCTAGTAGCCTTAAGCCTTTTTTTTTGTGCAAATTTATTTTTCCAAACCTCCAAGAGGCCAAGAGAGCCAAGAATAAGTTCTTTGATGAGAGAAAAAAATTTTAATAGTTAGATTTTGCATTAGGAATCCAAAATAGGCATCCAAACTCCCAAATTGCATCCATAAGTCTAAAATCGGCAAGAAATTGCGTAAAATTTTAGTTCTAGACATTTGGTGATGCGGTCACAATAGACCTCAGCATGGTCACACTCAAACTCAGCATGCTCTTGCCAAATCTGGTGTGGTCACACCCAGATCTGGTATGGTCAAGCCTGGATTATGAGTGACTATGCCAAACAATACTTTTTGGCATGTTTTTACTCTATTTTATGTGTTTGATACCTATAACCTGCAAAACAACACAAATAAGGTTCCACAAGCATAAAATTATGATAAATAAAATAATAATAGTATTTAAAATGCATGATAAAAACAAATGAATTCCCGTAAAATTAACATATGTCAATAAACACAATTATATGTGTTGTTTCATGCAATATAGAATAAGATAGATAATAGTCTTCTATGATCACAAGGAATTTACAAAAAAAAATGTTAATTATTAATACAATTTNTCCACAAGCATAAAATTATGATAAATAAAATAATAATAGTATTTAAAATGCATGATAAAAACAAATGAATTCACGTAAAATTAACATATGTCAATAAACACGATTATATGTGTTGTTTCATGCAATATAGAATAAGATAGATAATAGTCTTCTATAATCACAAGGAATTTACAAAAAAACCNATATATATATGTGTGTTCAACATTTTTTTAACACCTGCAAAAAAACACGACAAAAATACAGAAGCAGCAAAAATAATAAAAAAAACACAAAATAAAAACAAGAAAATGAAAGTGAAAACTGAGATCATAATTTTTTCAACTAAAGTTTTCCTAAAATAGAAAGAATTATTAACGTCTTTCCCCATTAATGGTGCCAAAAACATGACGTGCCAAAACTTATCAACAGGACAACTCCGTCATACAACACAAGTGCACATGTCAAGTAGTAATGTGGTTAAAGTGTATTGTGACAGTTATTTCCACTGAAAAATCCTTAATTTATTAATTTAGCTAACATAACCTGGCGCGATCACAAAAGAGAGACTTAAATCCTAAGGTTCTAGCAAAACAGAGCAAGGGGAAGATAGTAGAAACAAAGATAGTGCAAAGATTTTGCAAGTCCTTAAAAATTTATGAGGTTCATGCCTCTATGATTCGGGGATTTTGGCGACCATGATTTTTCGTTGTGTTTTCCTACTTTATTGTTGTCAATCAGAGAGACAGTACTCTTTATGCCTATGTCCACGTCAAAAGAAGCCTAGAATCCAATGAAGTTAAGGCTTCCTCAATTTCTAGGGCATTCCTCTTGACTTCTTCGATCCCCTCGAATGATTGTAGAATTCTGCTGGAATATGTCTATCCTCTCGGAATGTTGTAGTTAACCCTTCATTTTCACTGTGCAACGTTTAGAGGTCGTAACTTCATGAAACATTTTAACATCCTAGTTAGCCAGCCTAAAATTAAATTAAGTTCTAAGGTTGACCAACAATAAGGTCATAAAAGCTCGAATAGAAAGCTTAACAAAAAAATATTACATAAAACATGATAAATCTACTATCCCCTATATTACTGAGACATGTAAAAGAATTTACTCAGGCATCACAGAGAAAAACATATTGAGAAAAACTTTGCAGGGATGTATTGCAAGTAACAAATAAATGAAAAACTTACAATTACATGTTCTCTCCTTGACAACAGCAACTCTCCCTCTAACACATAAGCTCTCACAACTCACAAAGAAAATAAAAAATCCCCCTTTTAGGTTCCCACCAAAACAGGAAGAGAACCCTCAATAGAGCACTCAATTTCTCTCCACAACTCCACTTCTAGTAGCCTTAAGCCTTTTTTTGGTGCAAATTTATTTTTCCAAACCTCCAAGAGGCCAAGAGAGCCAAGAATAAGTTCTTTGATGAAAGAAAAAAATTTTAATAGTTAGATTTTGCATTAGGAATCCAAAACAGGCATCCAAACTCCCAAATTGCATCCATAAGTCAAAAATCGGCAAGAAACTGCGTAAAATTTTAGTTCTAGACATCTGGCGATGCGGTCACACTAGACCTCAGCATGGTCACACTCAAACTTAGCATGTTCTTGCCAAATCTGGTGTGGTCACACCCAGATCTGGTATGGTCAAGCCTGGATTATGAGTGACTATGCCAAACAATACTTTTTGGCATGTTTTTACTCTATTTTATGTGTTTGATACCTATAACCTGCAAAACAACACAAATAAGGTTCCACAAGCATAAAATTATGATAAATAAAATAATAATAGTATTTAAAATGCATGATAAAAACAAATGAATTCACGTAAAATTAACATATGTCAATAAACACGATTATATGTGTTGTTTCATGCAATATAGAATAAGATAGATAATAGTCTTCTATAATCACAAGGAATTTACAAAAAAACCCTTATTTTTATCTAGCCAATTGGATTCACAATTTTTTGTTTATATAAACCTCTACACTTTATATTTTTGATTGTATTGCCTAATTTTACAAATTAGTAGGAGATACTAGTTACTACTAATATGCATTGTTAATCAAGAATAAATTTTGCTTCTAGTCTCCATCTAGATCTTGGAAAATCTAATCCTTCAACTGAACTCACTATAGGCCCACGCACAAACGCACTATCCTGCACTTGAATCACCGTTACACAAAGAAGAACCAGTGCTCATAGACAATTAGTTCGCTTGAGCCTTGCACAATAAGGATAATACTAACCTCAAGAAAAAAAATGGAAAAGGAAAAGATATTATTAACTTCTACTTGTGAATATTACAATTATCTTGCTTATCACCATCACTCATAAGGCCTAAGTCCTGACCAGCCTTCTCTATCCGACTCTTTTTTTGCTTCTTTCTTTTTCATTCTACCATCATATTTATGTTATAAGAAAATCATCTCCAAAATAAAAGGATACAAGGGGCATGTACATACGCACCACCCAATTCTTGTGTATTTGTATATCTACAGCAAAACCATTTGGCACCAACTTTTTATATTTGTATATAAAAAATGTATTAGCATTGATCTCAAAGATATCCAATGGTGGACCCTCTATCAAGAGATCTTAAGGTCCACTTGACCAACCAAGTGAAGCCATACAAATTAAGCCAACATGGCCAAAACCGACCAAACCATAAGGCATATAAAAAGATGAGTTTATGAATCAAGTAGGGGTCATTAAGCCAAAAAATGTGATAAAAGAGCATCTAAGCCAACCACTGTAAAAAAAAGCCAACCAATACAATAACCTACCATCTAGTAGAGCCAATTGAAAGGAAGATCATGTTCCACGGTATTTCCAACCATATCTTGGACGCCCCAAAGGCTCCTAAACAGGGATCAAGGATTGATAATCAGGCTAGATAAGTCGATTGACCCATACTAACCAAGCTCAGTCAGTCGAGTTGTTCATGTTGACCGGAGGCGTACAGATGACAATCCTTTACTTGTAAAAAGACCATAAAATACCATAGTAAGGATCACTTCCAAATAGGGACATAAATGTAATATCATCATTATACGATCTCTATAAATTGAAGAAAAATTTTATGAACAATACATGTGATTAATGTTCATTCCTCTCTCTCTCTCTCTCCCTCTTACACAAACACACTTTCTCTTTATTTAATCTTTATTTTTTTGGTGTGAGTCACGGACAAATCTAGATTCAGATTTCTAAAAGTTATTATAAGCATGGACCATGCCACAAAAAAAAAATTATGAGTAGATGAAGGACAATAACCTCGTAGACAAAGGCATCAACAATCTGGAGTGCACAAGATAATTCTTGGTCCAAAAAATCCAAGAGTTGAAGATTCAGATGTTGGAGGTCATCTGAGGTCTGCTGACCCAAGAAAGATTAGCATTCTGGGAGTGAAGGGATGATAGATGCTCTGGGAACTTTGAAAGTTCATGTAAGGGGTCATTGAGTTTGGTTGATACTCAGAGAACTAAAACTAAATCAATAACAGAGGTCTGAGCAGCAAAAATCATTAATGAAGCTCATTATACAATCAGAAGATAGCACTAGATCTAACCTAAAATGCTCACACATCATATAAACTCACATCTCATACCTCGGAATGGGTCAAGCTCTAGCATAAAGATTCTCTGCCCATTTGTGGAAATATCCAGAGTGGGTAGCATGTGAATCCCCAGTAGTGAGTTTAGGTTGTTACCCCTATGAAGATTTCTACAAGGTCTGGTTAATACTTCTGGTATAAGATGAAGTTTGTTCAAGGAAATAACTTAATTCAGTTACTAAGACATGCGTGGTGTAATACTAAATTTGAGCAATAACTCAGTGGATTGACCAAAAAATGTTCTTAGCCGGCCGACCCATCAATCCTCATAGTCAGGTTTATCACAACACAGATCATTTAGTATGAAAATATAGAGAGAAAAATATTATACCAACAAATGTAAAATGCAAAAGCAAAGGTGTGATTGACCAAAAAATCATAAACAAAAATTTTCTTACAAGTATTCAGACACCTTTTTTATAAGAATGCTAGACAGAACATTAGTCAAAGTAAAATTCTAGAAAAAACAAAAGCAACTATATATTCAATGACCCACTATTGCCTTGATCTCTCTCGTCCTACCCTCCTCTGAGTCATATATCAGTATGAAAAACATACCCATATCATTCCATTCAAGAGAAACAATATGAGCCTTTGGTAGATGGCCAAGGCTAAAGGAGACCCCATCTTTGAACTTCTTTGTACGAAGAGCCACCTGAGATGAATAGGAGGACACCTCGGAAAAAAATGCATTAAAAATCTTCATCGCTTCCATTCGATCTTCTATGATTTTGTTTTCCTCTTAAGTATCAAAAAGTAGCTTCAACTACATGAGCACCTTTGTCTCAGCTTTCTTCAATATTTCCACAGTCTCAACCAACTTCTTCTCAATCACCAATCATTCTTAGTTCTTCTGAAGAAGGATGGTTGGTTGGATATGAGAAGCCTTCAAGATCATTAAATAATATATATCAATCTTTGACACAATGCAACAAAGTTATATTCTAAATAGGCTTCATTAAAGACAAGAGACCATATCATATTAGCTATCATGAAGGGTACAACGAGGTGCCACATAAGAGTCAGACTCTTTAGAGGTTTATCAGCCCAAACATACCATCCAAGGTTATGCTCAGCTTTGACTCCTTAGCTTGCATCAATATACACTTGAATGCGGTCCCTTGTGAGATAACACAGAAGCCAATTCGTTTGACTCAGTTTTTAGGGCTTTCTCTCATGATGATGCTCCTCTTGGCTTATTGGCTTAGTCTGATCCAACTCTAAAGGATGCTTCAATGATTTCCTCGCTAGATGCTCCCCTTGAGATGATCTAGCCAGTCCACTAGAAAAAAGGCAAAAGGCACCTGGGCTCATCCCTTTCGGATAGCTCAATTAATGTCATAATGGCTGACCAAGAGATGGTGGGCCCTTCTTCCTGCATTTCCTCCAAAGCCTCCCCCTTATGACGGCTTGACTCTGTGCAACTCACCTTCATTTTAGCATCCTTCTCTTAGGCATCCAGAAAACTTGCAACCCAGAGAGAACTTTTACTTGGTGCAAAAAATATTGCCTTTCAGTGAGTATTAGCTAATCTATTATAATTCTTTGAAAAATAATAGTTGAAATATAAAAAAAATATACGATATTCACACTTTTCAAGCTTTCTAGCCCTTCAGCCAAAGCAAGCTTAAACACCAATTTTTTCACCACTTTAATAGTCTTAAGACAAGCTACCAAGTGGGCCATTTTCATGGCTGAACGAGTAGCCATCATTGTCACATGCTCAGCCTCATGGGCATCAGATGTCTTCCAATCTTCTTTGACCATCTCACTGAAGGCGTTGGGCTATAGCACTCTATTAGGGGATTGATAGCTTGTGTCCAATGATTTTTTTATCCTCCAATAGCACTCTAGTAAAAGCTTTCCTCTTCACTTTTGGTGTAGCTTGTTAGGTAGACTGTCTGGATGAACCACCCAATGTGGAGGAACCCAGATAGAATTAAGGCTCCTGTCCTTCTCTTTGTTTTTCATCCCCAATAGCTAAAAATTAATGACATAAGAGAATTGTACAAACACATCTAAGCCGACTCAAAATGAGAACAAATGAATTATAAGGTCAATGGATCACATGATTCTCAGCCACCATAAGAACATGATTAGGTCATAATGGTTGCAATATCTTTTTAGTTATTTTGGTGAGTGTGTTTTTGTAGCTAGTGAAGATGGTACACAACTCATGAAAGAGTGACAGTTAAAACCAAATCAAAATTAAACTTTATAGAACAGGAGGTTACACAATATAAATATGTAGCTCAATCTGACTCATTGGTGGCCTAGAGCTTGATGGTAGGATTGAAGGCCTAACTCAAGTACAACAGCTCTACTTCACTTTTTTTCATCCATGACTAATCGCTCAAGGTGACCAAATCAGAAATCTTATGGAGAGTATTGAGGAGCCATCGAGCAGAGCAAAGAACCAGAAGACTGGATAAACGAAAGGGAAAAATAAAGAGGAAGTGTTGTCTCGGAATGCTACGCTCTTTAAATATATTCGAACATAAATAAAGTTTAATCATCACACAAGGGTAAAAACGAGACTCAACGGCTTTTTCCATAATGAGATGAGAGCTAAATTACATAAACTTATAAAATGAGATGATAAATATTTTTATTCTAGAAAAAACACTTAAAACTAAAAAAATCACTTGAAAATTAGTATGAGATAAAATATTTTACAATGGGCTTCATCATCGCTTCGGTCGAAACATACTTCAGCCAAAGTAGCCTTCTATTCAAGAACTCCCCTCTTGATCTAAATTAACTCAGTTGATCTTGCTTGGTTTGAGAAATAAACATCAAAGATCTCTCCTAAAAATTTGACAACTCTCAATGAAAATTCGCAACCACCTCTTCTATCCTCTCCACCTTCACCACATGAGCGGACAGTTTACGCAACTCCTCACCTTGCAAGATCCCTGCCGACCAAGCAAAGTAGTTCTCAATTTCATCTTGACAATGGGCAAGCANGCCAATTGAAAGGAAGATCATGTTCCACGGTATTTCCAACCATATCTTGGACGCCCCAAAGGCTCCTAAACAGGGATCAAGGATTGATAATCAGGCTAGATAAGTCGATTGACCCATACTAACCAAGCTCAGTCAGTCGAGTTGTTCATGTTGACCGGAGGCGTACAGATGACAATCCTTTACTTGTAAAAAGACCATAAAATACCATAGTAAGGATCACTTCCAAATAGGGACATAAATGTAATATCATCATTATACGATCTCTATAAATTGAAGAAAAATTTTATGAACAATACATGTGATTAATGTTCATTCCTCTCTCTCTCTCTCTCCCTCTTACACAAACACACTTTCTCTTTATTTAATCTTTATTTTTTTGGTGTGAGTCACGGACAAATCTAGATTCAGATTTCTAAAAGTTATTATAAGCATG
>JXCR01136711.1:36179-56350 GCA_002079205.1 Phalaenopsis hybrid cultivar | reverse complement strand
AAAATGAAGATTGGATAATTCTAGATTGGGTCATTCAGCCATAAACAAGACAAAAGAGCAACTAAAACAACCACAACAAGATAGTCAACCTGATACAATAGTCTACCATCCAATAGAGCCGATTCAAGAGAAGATCTAGTTCCACAATATTTCCATCCATCTCATGGATGCCTGAAAGGCTTCTCAACATGAATCTAAGATTGACAATCAGGCTAGACTCACTGAGGGACACATGCCGATTAAGCTTAGTAGACCGAACATATCACATCTAACTAAAACCAACTAAGCTTAGACAACCGCTCCAGAAAATAGCTAAATGACACTCCTATACATGTAAATGTCCAGGGATATGTTAGTGTAGACTCCTTTCATACAAGGGGAAAAACTTAATATTATCATAGTAACATCTCCTCAATAGAAAAATATTTTTTAAATAAGACCATTGATTACTGTTCATTTTTTTTTTATCTTTTGTTTTTATGTGGGTAGGATTCATGAAAACATTTGGATTCAATAATATCACTTTTGGGGCATATATACACCTTTTCATTAATTGTAAGGTTGCATATATGTAAAACTTGAAGTGTAGGTGTCAGATATATAAATACATAAGAATTGTGGAATGAAGTACGTTTGAACAGTTCTAATTTCTTGTAAAATAGCTGAACTTAATCCCATAAAGAATGCGCGCCATGAAATTCCATAGTTTCATTTTCTACAAATAAAACTCCAATAAGATGAACATAGTTTTAAGAAATCTAGTCAAGTTTATTTTTTTAACNATCAAGTTTATTTTTTTAATGCAAGTTGAAGCAAAGCTGAAAATATAGAACACCCGAACAGATCAAAGTTCTTCAGCTCTCCTAAATTTTCAAAATTTTATCTGTTTAGCAGAATCATAGCAAATAAAACGGTTAAATTTTATCACTAATCTAAGCCCACTAGATTAAATCCTTTCATGTACTAAGATATTCAACATGACTTCATGTATCTAAAATTAATACTGCATAAACTGTGTATAGGATTTAAGAACCAACATTAGCATAACGTTATACATAAACATAATCCACAAACAGCAAAACATTTGCAGAGTCCTCAAGTTAATAATTTGAAGACCCACAACGGATTTCAACAGGAACAAAACTAAGAATTTAACAAATAATGCAAGAATTTGGGTTCTCCTCGGCACTTTGGACGTAGTAATGAGTGGTCAGCTCAGGATTATAAGTCCTGTAAGAATTTATAAGCTCCCTCGCCGTCATCTGCCCATCAGTACTATTCTCTTCTTTCTTAGAATCCTCCTTCTTCGGTTCTTCTTTCTTTGCTTCTGCTTTTTTGGGTTCCTCTTTCTTTGGATCTTCCTTCTTCTCAGGTTCTTTCTCTGGCCCAACAGAGATGAGTTCAGTATCCCAATACTTCCTGAGTTTGCTCACCACATCAACTGGATCAACTGTTCCTATCACTGTTAGCTTCCTCTCGTTCATGTCCACGGAAATCATGTCGATTCCTGTGAGAAATAAGAATGGTGTTAGGAATAACTCATATACCAGACAGACAAAGGACAGATGCTGGAGAAGAGCGGAACAGAAGCATCTGTGAGTTTTCGTTATGCGGGTTGCGTGGGCGTTGGTATAGGGTCAATTTTATAATTACATATTATACGTCAGAATTTTTAATATATATACTGAATTGAATTAAAAGCTATGGCTCTGCTCCCGTTGACCACCTAAGCCTCTTTGTAAGTGTTTCTTTCTGAATTTGCGTCCATTCTTAGAGTTTTTTTCCCCCTAAAATTCTCAACAAATGACGATATAATTTTTCAGGGGCTGTTTGGTTACAAGATTCAAGTCGATGGAAAACTCAAATTTTGGATTTATGAGAAGAATCTGTGAATCTGTAATAGACGCTGCTCTCAAGCCTCAATACAGTAGAACTTAAAACCTCTGATATGCCATAACAGGTTTGATCAGCATTGAAACCAGAACGCAATCAATATAATAGGATACCTGGAAGAGTGGAGACTGCCTTCAAAGCCTTCTGCTTGGCTCTATCGTCATGCAAGTCTAACTTCAAAACAAGTTTCTGCGATAAAATAATTACAAAATCAAGCAGAATATAGAGATTCACCGGACAAAAACAGCTCAATTTTCTAAACAGAACTAAAATCAACTTTAATTCCAGTGGGAAAGAACAAGCAAGAAAAACAGAAAACTTTTGTGCGCTGGAAAGCTAAAAGAACGCTGAGCAAAATAATCCGAGAAGATGAAATAAGCATGGGATTGAAGAATCTGAATGATTTTTCAAAAAAGGCGGTTCCTTTACGCTTTTTGAAAAGTAAAATGGTTGACGAAACAACAAAACAGAAACCACAGCTCCGATTACAGTAAGCATAGAAGAAAAAAAAAAGCGATTTTACCATAATTTGCCAAAGGAAGTCAAGACGACGAAGAGGGATGACGAGGGCTACGAGCAGGTAGGGGAGGAAATGGGAGAAGGAGCAGGGCTTTCTATAGAATTTAGATAGATTTACATATGGACTACTCAATACTAATGTATTTACATATCTATCCCCTAAACTTGATTTATTAATTGGATACATATTTAATAATCCATGAAAGAATATATTTTCCTTTCTATAAACTAAAATGGTGATATTATTAATTTGATATGAAAATTTTGGATGATATAAATGTACTACCCTAAAGTCATGGGTTAGATATGTAAATATCTTGGAAGATGGGGGGTGCTTCTAAAATTTATTTTTAAACTATTTTCAGTTAATAAATTAGTAGTGCATATAAAATGTCCAAAAAAATTTATATAAAAAACTTTTAAATGTGAATTATATATAATTAAGCAACAAACATTAAGAAGTTATCCAATCTGAATTAAACCAATAAAATCAAGTATTTTAAGTATTGTTAGAGGCTACCAAACATAAATTAAATGGTCAAATATTCTCTAATTATTGTATGGTCAAATCAAATGGCTTGATTAGAGGAATCTCACAAATTTAGGTATTCAATTCTGAGGCCAAACATGGTTAAATTTTGAATGAACATGTTGTACAACATGCCATCTGATGAAATACNTATTGTATGGTCAAATCAAATGGCTTGATTAGAGGAATCTCACAAATTTAGGTATTCAATTCTGAGGCCAAATAGGGTTAAATTTTGAATGAACATGTTGTATAACATGCCATCTGATGACATATNTATAAAATGTCCAAAAAAATTTATATAAAAAACTTTTAAATGTGAATTATATATAATTAAGCAACAAACATTGAGAAGTTATCCAATCTGAATTAAACCAATAAAATCAAGTATTTGAAGTATTGTTAGAGGCTACCAAACATAAATTAAATGGTCAAATATTCTCTAATTATTGTATGGTCAAATCAAATGGCTTGATTAGAGGAATCTCACAAATTTAGGTATTCAATTCTGAGGCCAAACATGGTTAAATTTTGAATGAACATGTTGTACAACATGCCATCTGATGAAATACTTTTTATACGTTTACCAAACTAACTAAAATTTAAGTCATAAAGATTATAAATATGACATCAATATTCACATAAATGGACACTGACTTAAAATTAAAAGGAGTTTGGAAATCTAAAAAATTCGAATGTTTTGGCTAAAAATCAATGCTAATGACCAGCATTATCAATCACCATTGCATAACTCATTATCTTTATTCAACAATATTGTTATCAATCAACAATTACGTCTAACTATCATCATCTGATTATTATTTTTATGAACTTAATTTTTAATTTTTATTTTTACCATCATGACTAAATGTCACCACTTGGTAGTCATTTTTAGACCGTCATCTTTATATCATTTTTTATTTACTTTATTATTTAAATACTATATTTTCTTTATTATTACTTATTTTATTATATTTTCTAGCTAGAGGGAAGAGCTTTTTTTANTTTATTCAACAATATTGTTATCAATCAACAATTACGTCTAACTATCATCATCTGATTATTATTTTTATGAACCTAATTTTTAATTTTTATTTTTACCATCATGACTAAATGTCACCACTTGGTAGTCATTTTTCGACCGTCATCTTTATATCATTTTTTATTTACTTTATTATTTAAATACTATATTTTCTTTATTATTACTTATTTTATTATCTTTTCTAGCTAGAGGGAAGTGCTTTTTTGTATAATGTCAAATAATATAATGATTTTTTATTTGTGTCAGACCTAGCGGCATTTCTATTTTCAATTTTTTTCACATAGAAATTATTTATTTTTTTTTCCTTTTTCCTTTTATTTATTTGTATGTATAATCCTAATGCAAAGTGTTGATGTGAAACTCTTATTTTACCATTGCAAATTTTTTAACATGAAATAATGTCTATATGTTACAAAAAATGAAAATAAAATATTAGAAGTCTTCTGTCATATTGATTTATTTTATTTCTATTATTATTATTTTATTTCACATGTATGTTGCATTTATTTAATATTTAAATCTTTACATTCATTTATGTATCACTTTAATCTCTAAATAAATTTAAAGCTACTATTAATATTAACTAATTTAAAATAAAAAAAGTTTCATATATATATATATATATATATATATATTAATATTAACTAATTTAAAATAAAAAAAGTTTCATTTATGTATCACGACCGTCGCCTGGACGCAGCGTCCGAGGTCCGCTGCATCCCGGCGACGGACTTAATAATCTCTCCACTTATTGATGACATTGTAGTTGAATGTGTTCTCTCAATGTGAAGTAGCGGCCCACCTTTGCTGAATAATAAAAAAAAAGTGTACTTAAAAGTATTTAAATATATTTTACTATTTTAATTAGGGAGACGATTTGAAATGTGAACTAGTCTTTAAAATTTATTTGATATTATTTACTATTTTCTTATGAAGTTTAAATAAAAAAAATTAATAAAACTTAAATAATCATTTATCTGATAATAAAATTTATATAAACAATCACATTACTAAAAGTAAATATGAATTTTATCAGAATTAATATAATTCACTCAGCATAACTAACCAAGTCATACCAATTTCATATGTATTTTTATGCTATCAATTTAGTAATGTGGTCAATATTTTCCTATCAAAGTTTCTAAAATAACAAAAAAATGTTCTTAAACTATATAATTATTATTTGAATATCTGTTATCATGAATTTAATATTGAAAATAATTTATCCTTGGAGTCAGTATAAGTAATATTTGGGATGTTTAAACCTTAGTTACACTAAAACTTCCACGTGTCAAGTCGGACTAACCAATTCACAAAGTAAAAATGTGGAGCTAATTTTTGATATGTCGAGTCATACCTGTAACCCGTAAAGTTAGTATCCGAGTAAGTTCAAATCAGTTCCATGTAGGTTCCAACACAATAGACGAGAAATTTCAAACTCATTTATTCACAGGTAGGCTCAGAGTAGCTCAGTGAAACCTCATAACAAGTCACTATAAGAAAGGATTGAGAAATCACATACCAAATAACATATTTGTTCCCTATCCACAACAAATTTGGCCCCAATAAGTTAGACATCCTACTTTCTTATTGACTCTTCCGACGCATAATTATTGATGTTGTTACAATATCATTTAAGACACAATGCCACGGAGGCATTACAACTTTGCGTGTGTCATAAGATATGTCTAAGTGTCATGCATCATCATAATGTTTTGTAATAGTTCTATTTATGCATTAAAACAAGTTACCCCTTCATACATAAATCAGGACCACATGTACATATGAGATTATCATGAGATATAAGACTAGGGGATAAAATAAGAAAAAAATTTATGATCTACGCCTCATTTCTCTCTAAAATCTTCACCCTTCCATGTTCATCATCTTTTTTTTTTTTATATTTCGAGTGTTTTTGTCGCGTTGGTTTGTTTGTCAGATAAATTTGAAATCAACATCATTTCAGCTATCATAAGTGTGGTCATACCACAACCAAGAGGAGGAGCCTTTTAGGATGCTAACCATATTGGAAAAAAAATGTTTTGTTAACATGGATGGCGCTAAGGAATTCATAACTCAATAACTGGCCAAGTTCGTAAGCAAGGCGACCATAATGACCATAGGTAACCCTCCAAGTGTAGTTATCCATCAAATCAGTTGATTCCTTGTTAAGGAGAAGATAAATTGTACTTTTTAGAATGTTATCTTTTACTCTGGTAGAGGGAGAGAAGGAATAGACACAAAGGTGAAGAAGAAGCCTCTAGGGAAGAATAATTTTCCTAAGATATTGTTGATAGATGGGCACCCAAAAAATTTCAAAGGTCCATCTTTGGATTTGTATCAGAGAAAAATTGATCCTTTTTTAGAGCATATTGCCTCGTTTTAAGTAATTATATGCTCCTTCCTAAACATTAAAGATGTACAAAAGTACCATATATATTTTTTATGACTCTTAATGAGTATGCTCTGAGATGGTTGATTTGCCTTTTCTTTGAAATGTCCATCTCCTTTGTTGAGTTAAAACATATATTCGTGACTTAGTTCATAGAAACTAAAAAGCTGTTGAAGAATTTACAAATGCTTCTAAGGATGCGATAAGAAACAAATAAGTCCTTAAGGAACTTTATCACTTGTTGGCAATGAGAGATGTGGGATGTTAATGATCTGAAATAACAAATTATTAAAATAGCCTTGGCTCATATCCTTCAAGAAGGTCTCTTTAAATAATTTATTGGTCATTAATAAGGAAATACCCCAACAACACATTTGTGCCATGTTATAGGAACTCACCAACATAAATAACAATATGGAGTACTACAGCCACAATGCTTATGCTTCCACTATCACATGAATGAAAGACAATAATAAGAAGATTCTCTTTTCTCTCAATGAGAGAAGAAGCTTTCCAAGTAAGGGTGCTTTTTGTTTTGAGTGGCATAACAAACATGAGGAGGGTTGATGTGATGAGCCTAAGTGAGAGAGATCATTACTTCTGACTCACTCACTACTACCTATGATTCCTCTAAGGTCTCTATAAAAAAAAATTAGTTGAGGCATTCAAAATAAAGAATTAACAAATGGATTCTAATGAGAGCTATTGTTCATTTGCATGATCCAAAGAAGTGGTGTTCATATCACCTTGAGAACAGTCACAATTCGAGTGTCAACAACTTTAGAACTTACAATTTGAGTGTCAATAACTTTAGAACTTGTCAAAATAAAATAAAACATTCAAAGCTAAATGAGTCTATTCTCATTGAACTGGGTACACGAAGACATGAAAAAATACTTCTGGAACAATCACAAGTAATTCTGATTAAATCATGTTATTCACAAATTTGGGCTGCCACTAAAAATTCTTGGATAGACTCACTTAACAACATCCTATTAATTTAGCTTTTAGAAATATCTTTTAAGAGAGATAAATTTAGTTAGTTGCTCCAAAGTGTCAACTCTTATGTAGCTTCTAACTAGTTTAACCAATGATAAGCTATTAGCTAATGGTAATCCCTACAATGATGTGATAGTGGAGATGACAATAATCGAGAACTACTAAATCTATAGAAATCTAGTTGGTAATGGGTATTTGATGAATATAATTTTTAAAAGCCTTTTTAATAAAATGAACCTAGGAGAATCATGACTGGCTTCTACCTGAATTCATCCCTTTGGTTTCTCTAAGAAGCACAAAAATATTATTTGGCGTAATCACCATTTTGATTATATAGGGAAAGGAAGACCAATAGTACATAGTTATGGCTAACATTTTTATAGTCAATGTGTCAATATCCTAAAATGCCATTTTTGGAATGCTCTTCTAAACGCCTTCTAGGCAGTGGACCTGCCAAATCACCATCAAAATTTCACCTGGCAATCACATTGTGACTATCCATATCTAGAGGTCATAAGTCAAGAAGAGAAGAACACCCTGAACTAAGACATTAAAAAAAACAATGACCGAGTGACCATCAAAGATATTTAATAAGTGATCTGGTACAAGTAGAGAAGTAATAGAATCTTCAACCTGATTATTTATTTTGATGTTAAGCATATAAGTGAATTGTTTATGTCCTCAAGTGAGAATGAAAATGTATTTACATGCACTATTATGGAAATGTCAAAAATAAACATTAATGACACCTGCCACCGATTAAATATAAATCTCAATATACGACTAATCTAGTAGAGAATTTATCTTTTCATGGTGATTTTAGCTGAACNTCCAATGATTCCTAAGTGTTTAGGAAGTAATTTGAAATATTTCTATAAGTTTTAATATTTTATTNTTTAACTCTAGGGGGAGGGCTGTATTTGCCTTGTCTTGCCTCTGCTAGGCTCGGTTTGGCTCTTTAGTTCTTCCTGAACTCAGTTTTAGCATTGTTTGAGGTCGTGGTTTTTCAGTTGAAATGGTTGGATGTTTAATGCTTTTTAATGTTGTCGAGCTTGATTTCAAGTTTTAAATAGCTGGCTTTGTAGTTGGGGGCTGGTTTTANACACCCAGGGTCAATCCTAAGGCCAAGTAGTCCTATAGGAACTCCTCTTGAGTTCTCTCATAATGATCTCACGTACTAAGTGCTAGAGGTTAAGATCAATATGTGAAACTTCAAGTTGAGTAAAGAGAAAAGCTTTGAATTTCTAATGGTGGGGGTACCTTTTCTAGTTTTCTAAGACTAGTCAATAAGAAAGTCTTATGGCTAGACCTAGGCTACTAAAGAAGTTTCTAGACCTCAACCAAAAGTGAGGTCAACAGCCCCCAACTTGGTTTATTATTTTAGGTTCTGATACGAGATGTTAGCCCTCAAGTGGAGGAAATTGAGGGAACTCTAGAGTGAGAGCTAGTTTCTTCCCTGCCTAGCCGGTCTTCAGAACTATTCAAACTTTAAATTAGCCAATGTTATTTATAACATCTCTAGTAAGGGTAAAGAATATTATTACTTCTATTTGACACAACACAATATGCATACTTTCATAACAGAATTCATATACTTATTACTGATTCATTATAAGGAGAAAAATATTTTCATATTTAGTGTTTTTCTTCTACAAAAACTCAAGTTATTTTTTTAAGTTTGTTTTGTTTTTGTCAAAATATTAAAATTACCAAAAACATTTAAACTTTATTTACTGCGAATACATCTTTCGTTTAAATAATTATCTTTTTAAAAATAGAAAGTTTTTCAAAAAGTGCATATTGCATATTTTCCCTGTGGGTTCGATATTCTTAATAAAAAAATTTTTATATTACTTGATAATGATACATATACTTGCGTAGCATCCCAATATATATAAATTAAAAGTTAAATTCTTATTTTTCTTCAAGATCAAATTTTTTATTTTGTTGCGAAATAAGGAAATATAAGTAAAAATATAATCAGAATTATTGTTATACTACTGCATATAAGCAGTTTCGGGATCATATACCAACTCAAGTCTTGGATCCTTTAGTTCCTTCTATAACATCCGGTCCTTTTTCAATGGATCTTATTTGTTCTTAAATTGTAACATATCGTAGTTCCTTCTTGTCATTTCCTTAAACTTCTTCATAATATTTTGCCACCCTATTTGTTAAAGTAGATGTTGAGTCCATTTCCAAGATCGACTTCCTTATGACAGATGTTGCAAAATATGACTGTGGCTTCCCTATCTTACGTGGCCGATAAACTGTCTTCTTTGGTCTTAACTATTGCGTTCCTAAACAAAGAAATAGATTAAGAAAGAAGTTGATAAAGCCACTAAAACAAAAAATTAGAATAAAAAAAGAAATCTCAAAGAAAATAAACCCTTAAACTAAAAAAAATAAAAACCAAAACAAGAAAATACAAGAGAGAAACAAATTTGAAAAGAAAAAAATGATACAAAACAAAAGAAACCCTCAAATAAAACAATCAAGCCCCACACAACACATAACCACTCACATACCCACAAGCACAACCTCCAACACTAGCCACACCAATGGACACCCTCCACCCCCAACACACGCTCACAGTCACACACCCACAACCACTACTTCCACCACCAACACAAACTCATAGTCACACACCAATAGCTACCACCTCCACCACCAGCACCAGCACACACCCACAACCACTACCTCCACCACAAGCCACCCCAAAACACACCCTCCACGCCTAACACACTCACAGTCACACACCCCCAACGACCACCTCCAACACCAACACACATCCACAGTCTCACACCCACAGTCACTACCTCCAACACCAACAACCCCAACACACACCCTCCATTCCCAACACACATTCACAATTACGCACCCAGAACCACCACCTCCACCACCAACACACACCCATAATCACACACCAATAACCATCACCTCCACCACCAGCACACACCTACAGTCACACGTCACATACATTACCTCCACCACCAGCCACCGTAACACACACCCTCCACCCCCAACACTCACTCACAGTCACACACCCACAGCCACCACCTCCATTATCAGCCACCACAACACACACCCTCCACCCCCAATGTATACTCACAGTCACACACCCATGACCACCACCTTCATCACCAACACACACCCACAGTTGCACACCCACAACTACAACCTCCACCACCAACCACCTCAACACATACCCTCCACCCCCAACACACTCACAGTCACACACCCATAGTCTGCTCAGGAAACTCCAGCGGCTCCTCAAAGAATAAGCAGAAGGATTTCAAAGGCTATAGAGTATTGGAGAATGCTTTCTCCATTTTTTGAAGTGATTGACCGTGGAGGCTCCAATGGGGAAGAAGATGGCATGGCATGACCAAGGCATGTGGTGATTTGGCCACTCCATTGCTCGCCTCGGCCCCCGCCCTCTGCCAACCACCGCCGCTAGTGGTGCTACCCATTGTCTCCTATTGCCTCTACAACCACACCCACCTGTTGGTCGACACCATCAGCATTACTTGCCATCACTGCCACCACCCACCTCTGCAGCCAGTCATCGTTGTCAATTATCTATCATTGTTGGTGGATGTTGCTCTTCACCTGCTAATAGTTCTTTATGTATGTTGAATTATGCTGTTTTCAATGTAATTCAAACTAAATAAAAAAATATAAATCCTATGTTTATTTTATAGTGATCCAAACAACTCTAAAATATTTCAAATACAATATACTACCTCTGTAACACATTCATTTTATACTGCATTACTTTTTCAACAAATTAAAGATGTTAATATATCACTCTGCCATCACAAATTTACCAGCATACAATAATTTGGTGTCATCTATGGAAAAGATAATCCTAACATCAAAGAATTTATAAAACTTACAAAATAGCAATTAGATATAATATTCTTAACAAAGAAGCATCATGCTATAAAACCCGCCACTTCATGGGGCACTCGTAGAGCTAGAACATCAAGCACCCGCTTCTTCCCTCTATAAAAGACATTTTTTGCTGGCAAAGTTGCCTCATGCCCATCCATTGAAAATCGAGAATATAGAATGAAGGGTTCTCATCATGAATTCTTTAGCTCCTATATGATGGTCAACAGACAATACCTACACAACCAAAAAGGGTTCACTTATCATAAGGTCAACAACCTGTAAAATCTCTCGCTTGACAATACTTGTGTTGGGCCTCCTCCCAATTATGATGGGATTCCTTCTCCAGCGGTCCAAGATGACAATATTCTCGATATTGTGAGTTCCACTCATCCAAAATATGCAACTAAACCATCTGGCAATCCTTCAACGCTCACGAGAAATTTAGCTCAGCAATCACTTACTAATGCTTCCAATGATGTAAACTACAATGAGATGTGGTGCCTGATCCATCTTGATACTGCTAATATGCAAAGTACAACAATAATTCAGATTATATTTCCTTTATATTTTCTTACTTTACAACAAAATAAAAAATTTGATCCTGAAGAAAAATAAGATTTTAACTTTAAATTTATATATATATTGGGATACTACACAAGTATACATATTGTTATCAAGTAATATATAACTTTTGATTAAGACCTGAATATCGAACCCACAGGGAATTTATACAATATGCACTTTTAGAGAACTTTCTATTTTTTAAAAAGAAAATTACTTAAACTGAATATATTTTGTAGTAATAAAAATTCAAATATTTTTTGTATTTTTGATATTTTGACAAAATAGTATCAACTTAAAAAGATAACTAGAGTTTTGTAGATGAAAAACACTTAATAAGAAAAATATATTTCTTCTTATCATGAATTAGTAATAAGTATAGGAATTATGTTGTGGAAGTATGCAAATTGTGTTGTGCCAAATATGGGCAATAATATTTCTTACCCTTACTAGAGTTGCTATAAAGAACATTGACTAATTTAAAGTTTAAATAGTTTTGAATACCGGCTAGGCAGGGAAGAACTAGAGCTCTCACTCTAGAGTTCCCTCGATTCCCTCCACCTGGGGGCTAACATCTTGTATCAGAACATAAAACAATAAACCAAGTTGGGGGCTTTAACCTGTCACTTTTAAGTCCTCTGATTCTACACCATTTAATGAATTTTTCCTATTTATTTGAACTCAATCATATGAACTACATTCTCATCCATACAACCTCATGCGATTCTTTCCAATCATTGACTGAGACAATACCATCACGGTTCTTACATGTTCTACAATAGATTTTAACATCTGGATTGACCAAATCAAGAAGTAAATGAAGTGCATGGATTTAAATCATCACAACTTATTCCAACATTAAAGATCAATACTCTCCAGAATTTTCATCTAAAACTTAATTACTTACNCTATGGGGATTCTTCTTGAATTCTCTTATAATGATCTTACCTATTAAATGTTAGAGGTTAAGATCAATATGTAGACTTTCAAGCTGAGTAAATAGAAGAGTTTTGAGTTTCTAATGATGGGGGTACCTTTTCTAATTTTCTAAGACTAGTCAATAGGAAAGTCCTATAGCTAGACCTAGGCTATTAAAGAAATTTCTAGAACTCAACCAAAAGTGAGGTCAACACCAACATGTAGATAGCAAACTGGGCTCGTGCTAACGACCTCACATGGGAGACCTTTGGATGTGCGGCACCACCGCCTCTTACTTTGATGAGGAAATGTGGGGAGTTTCTCCTCGGATCTCCGAGGGGGAAACTCTCCACAACGTCGTGAAATGGACTAGCTACAAAGCTTTTCCCATTTCATGAACTCATCCAGACATTGCAAAGTGAGGCAGCTACAAAGCTTATCTCGCTTTGTCAGGTCCGACCTCCCAACTTCTTCAAGTAAAGCTGGAGAATCCAAAGCAAGAAGAGTGAGAGACTCCGACCCATCGGGACTTGTACTAAGGCTCACAATAAGAGGAGAGACACTCGGCTCTACGAGGGGTATTTGGCCATGCACAGGGAGTCCTAACCTAAAGGCTGGCTCTAGGAAAACCAAAGATCCATCACGCTGGCATGTCGTCGCGCCGAACCACCCCATCGCATGCACCCTGTGTGGGCGATCGAACTCACACGCCTAGAGTCCACTATTCCTAAAGCTGGCTAGGAGGTAGAAAGTCTCACCACCGTGACGGTTGCAGACGCGTTTTCTTTGCTTGCTCCGAGCCGTCGACATCTGGTCCGTGCTCTAGTGTGTAATGCATCGAAACATATACCTTTGGGAAGGGTCGGAAGGGTCAAATACTTGCTCGGATTCACCTCACAAAACATATCACAGTGAGTGGGAGAACACGATGCAACATGCTCATCCTTATCATCACCCAACAATAAAAAGGATCATAACAGATCATTAGAATGCCCTTCAACTGATTTCAAATCATAAAAGATCCACTCATTGGTACATATAGGAAGCAACGTTCATGAATCTAAGAGAAATTTAATCATTTAGCATCAATTAAACATAAAAGTGCTAATTCTCAACACTAGGAAGTGAAGGACAAGGAAAAGGCTTCCAAATCACAAGAGATCCATAAGTCTCATTTTTTTTCCACATCTCTAAAGATCCATACCTGCTTTCATGTATGAAGTCATTTTCTTTGCACATTATAATAGATTTAGAGCAAGATATTACCCAAAATTACCTTCCTCATCTACCTCCATGATATCAGGCATGAGCAATGTGAAAGAAGATGAAAAATGGGAGTTTTAGAGTTTATAGGTGGGCTCGCCGGCGAGTAGGACTATGCCGACAGAAATGGGGTGTGACGCCAACGAGCAGGCCAGTGAAATCGCAAACTAAGGGAGGAGGGTGGCTGCTTGGTTTGGGCTGGCAGTCAGAGAAGGTGCACCGGAGGCGGCGGTCTTCATCGGCGACGAGGAGAAGGCCGACGACTGGAAGGAGAACGACTTGGAGCTAGGTTTTGCGATGTATGTGGTAGCTGCGAGGAAAGGTTCCGAAGCGATAAGGGAGNGATTCCGGCGGCCGACAGCTTCTTACGGGCGACCCCCAAACGTAACTTTCTCCTTTTAAGTGCCGACACCCTTCCATGGGGCTTCTCCAAGTATTTATCCGGCATCTCGATTTCTCCAGCCTTATAGCAAGCCTCAAGCCAATCCTTAAAAAGAAAGCATTCTTCGAGGACATGCCTCATATGCCTATGATATGGACAATAGTTGGGCTCGTTTGTCTTCTCCATCTCGTGACTTTTTGGATGTGGGAGCTGCATCCCCTGCTTAAGCAAGTTCTTGAGCATCTTCTTGAGGCAATCATTCCTAAAAGAATACACCTTAGATTTCCTCTGCTCAAGAGACTGGGATTTCCACTTTTAATGTGGGTGAGCCTACTCAGCAGACATGACAGACTTCCTTTGTTTCCTATCAAATGTCGAAAGAGAGAAACTCTACTCCTTCCTTCTTGGAGGACCAATGATGGGCTTTTTGCTCTTGGCCTTCTCGGTATTCTTAAAGGGCAAGACATCCGCTGTATCTTGCAGACTAGCCACCTTTTTTAGCAAAGTTTCAAAAGTTTTAATCGTACTCATCTTCAACAAGACGGAAATATGGCCCTTTATTTTGCCCAGAAGGAATGCGACCGCATGTTGCTCTTGCAACTGGGGCTCGCACTGCAAACTCAAGCTGCGCCACCGGATAACAAATTCCAACAAAGGCTCGGAAAGTCCTTGTTGGGCTAACAATAAATCATTCAAAGTGATTTGGTGGTGCGCTCCTGCAAAGCGTTTTACGAACGCATCCTCCAGCTCAACGAAGATCTTGAATGAGCCATTAGATAAATTGGCATACCATTCAAAAACTAACTCACCTAAATTGGTGATAAAAAGTCGAAGTAAAAGGGCATAAATTTGTTGGCAACATTACAACAAAGTGTTTTGAACTGGGCTATATGTTGGAGAGGATTGTCAAAGGCCCTCAAACCTTTTGAAGCGAGGGGGGACAAACCCCGGAGGGTACGAAATATATTCATACGCCTCAGGACATGGTCTAACTTTTCGCACAAATGTCTCAACCTGTTGAGCTGCCAATGCAATCTTGACCTTGGCATCAACCAAGGACTGCAGGTGTGAGTCTGAAGAGATGTACTCATGTTGAGCAACATCAGAATAAACGACATGACCATGCCAAGAATGTGCCAAAGGCATGGAAGAAACAGTGGGGCGCGCCTCGCCCGGAGTTGGGAGGGAAACAACATCGAACCCTGCCCTTTCATTTTGCAATGTCACTATATGGGCAGCAAGAAGGGAGAGTTGAGCCTGCAAGTAGCGATCAGCTCATCTTTGCCTCGATCCTCTCGATCAACCACGGGTCCTTCCTCTAGAAGTAAAATGTTTTGCAGGAAGTTGAACTGGCTTCATCCACACTTTGGCTCGATCGGATTCTTCGACTCGGTCGACCAACTACTTGCACCACCATACTTTCTTGCATATGTGTTTGCATCTTTGCATATTGTAGTACATATGTATGATTGCATTACTGCACCCTGTATCGCATTTGTCTGGCTGCATGATTATGATCATATGTCTGAGTTGCACATTGTCTTCGGGCTTCTGTCGGCATGGCATGTCTACCATTTACAGGCCATTGCTCTAATGGCATACCTCCTGGGGTCACTGCCACTACGACATGTCTACCCTTTTCAGGCCTCAACTGTCATCGCATGCCTACACTTTACAGGTCACTGCCCTCATGGCAAACCTCTTGGGGTCGCTGCCACCACGGCATATTTTATCCTCTTCGGGTTGTTGCCACCCTAGCATGCTTATTCTGTTGATTGTATTGAATATGTCAAAAGATGTCATCAGTGCCAGGTGTTTAGTCCTGTGCTTCACCAACCCCCGAGTGTACTGCATCTGACAGTTGCATCATAACCTTTCGTAGTCTGGGGTACTGATATTGTGGAGCCTATTGACCCACTNATTATAACACCAAGAATATTCTCAGGATACAATAACACATGAATAACACACAATAACACTTGAATAACACGAAAAATATTCCCGATAGAGAAAAAAACGGCGCAGTAACACGGCAGAATATTCTCTCCCGTGTTATTCTTGTGTTATTGTGTGTTATTCATGTGTTATTAATGTGTTATTGTGTTATTATAACACCAGGAATATTCCCAAGATAAATAACACATGAATAACACACACAATAACACATGAATAACACGGGGGGAATATTCCCCGTGTTACTGTGCCGTTTTTTTTTTGCGTCGTGCGGGATATCGTGGCGTGATTTTATTGGGTACGCACGTTCCTCTAAGTGTGTAGTACTGATGTAATATTTTTTCAAGGGAGAGAGAGGGAGGCGGTGAGTTATAAGGGAGAGAAGGATTTTTAAAAAATATATATATATATAATAATAATATTATTATAATATAATAATTATTATTATTCAATTTACATCTCCCCGCACATTTTTTCCGAACACATCGTCGCGATAAAATGAGCACCCCCTAGGTAAAATAAAAGTTATGGACGCAACCGCGCAGTCCGTTTTGTCATCTGGGGTCGTTATGATCACCTTTTTCGACGATCGGGCTAAAATGATAATTCACGCATTTTTACTCTGCTCGCAAAATTCTGGCAAAGTGAACATCCTCCGTAAGTGAAATCAACGCTCCAGAAACAATGGCGGGATCTGTTTGATCATCCGTGGTCATTTGGACCACTTCGTCAAGCAATCGTGCCAATTCAAGCCAAAATCGCATGCTACACGCCACATAATATTTGTTGGCCCGATCAGAGTCGTCCGACGTGTCAAACGCCGACCGGCCTTCACCTAAGAGAAAGTCATAGCCTAGCAGAATGACCTTGGCTACGTGCCCCTCAACACGCGTCGAAAGGTCCCGGGTGTCTGAACTATCGGATACTACGGTAGAGTCGTAGACTATGCCGAGTCATACAGGTGGACGCCCTACACTCAAGTCATCAAAAATTGATGCCAACACCCGTGATATAACACTGGGGAATATTTCCTCATTTTTATAATATAACACGGGGAATATTCCCATAACACCGCGGTATAACACATAGGAATATTCCTCTAATTCCGCGGTATATCCCCGAGAATATTCTCATAACACCACGCCACAGGTCGTTATCCAATGAATAACATCGCATAATATTATCAAAACATCGATTTTTACCCCTGGACAACAAAATTAACATTAATACTAAGGCATAAAAAATAAAAAACAATAAAATAACGCCACAATAGAGGAGTTATTGAGACTTTGATTTGATTTAATGTGTTATTCAGATATTATTGTTGTGTTATTATTGTGTTATTGTGGTATAATGAGGTGGTATTGAGGTGAATTAGTGTTATTTAAGTATTATTATTGTCTTATTCAGGTGTTACTGAAATAGAGGTAGTATTGAGGTCAATGAGGTGTTATTAATGTATTGTTGCGGTGGTGTTGAGGTGATATTATGGTGTTATTCTGTTATTGTTGTGTAATTATGATGTCATTTCATATGCTTCTAGACATGACTTTGAGCTAGTGGCAGTTGTATCTGCAATTAAAAAGAATCAAATGGATATATCAATCAATTAATCATTGAATCAAATAAATCACCCAATTATTTAATAAGATGAATATATTAATCAACCATAAAATTAACGAATCATATGAACATGTCATAATTGTTAATGAACCACATTAACTCATTAATATTACAAATATAGCTTACTTATTAAACGCATCAATAATCCGGTATATGTTTTTGTTGGTTGAAATGCATCGTATTCCTGTCATAATGGAGAAATTAGAAGTGAAATTTTGGGAAAAGATTTTAAATACAAAACATAGTTTAATACTACTAAGTTTTTGCTATATGCTACTGAATTTCAGTTATATACCTGGTTGAGACAATTTGGCATTTCAAGTAAATTTGCCTCGCAAGGAATACATGGTTCTCTACTTGTTGATGTTTCTTAATCTTTTCATATATGTAATGGTCTAGGGTTGAGAAAGACAATAATGCGTAGATTAAAACAACTTAGCTTGTTGAAATATATACTTTTTTGTCTCTTATTTTTCTTCCAATACCCTTTCAACTTAGATGTAGAAACTTCTTTCGGCCTTATCTTTACTGGGTCATTTAAATTGAATTGGGTATTTGACATTTTTCTCTTCTTTGTTTTTTTCTTTGCTTGAGCTAGCTTCGTAGCTAATGCACCATCAAGATCTCCAGAAAGATGTTTAAATGTTTCCCAAAACATCTGCTCGGTTGTATCATTTACTTGTGCTTTATTAATGAGTTGGTATGCAAACTTGTGAGCATGTGAGTGAAATATTAGACCACTTGCAGAACCGGTGTTCATTTGGGATTCCTTCAGAAGTCTGTAACCAAAGTTGTTATACATGTCTTTTTTTGTGTGAACAGACCATCACATTAACAAATATTTGTTGGGAATCAGCTTTATTTTAGCCACATTAAGCACATATAAAGAATGATAACACAATAACATTATTATTTCAAACTTTTTGCAACTGCAAGTGATCTTAAAATTAACTTTGTCAAGTTTCACAATCTAACACTTGTATGTCCCTTGATTATTGATCCAACTTTTTTTGTTGTGATAAATTGTGTAAAATTTAATTAAATATAATCAATTAATATTTGAATTCTAAGCAAGTATACATATCGTTTCTGAACTTTCTATTTAAGCCCCAAATACCGATCCTACGGGGAAGGTTTAAATTGGAAATTACAAATTTGCTAGGAAATTTACATAATGTCAATTGAAATCACTGTCACGGTTTAAATTAGAAATGATAAATTTGCTAAGAAATTCACAGAAAGTCAATTGAAATCACTGTCACTAATTTCCATCAAAATTAAATTTCTAAACTATTATCAAATCAAATATGCAAAATTTAAAATAGTAAATACAAATCTATTAACTATGTTTATGTAACGGAGATTCTTATGTGAAAAAACATCTAAATAGTAAATACTAATTTATTAACTATGTTTATGTAACGAAGATTCTTATGTGAAAAAGCATCCGTCCCACTATAATGAGGCTATGGTAAAATGAGATGAGATAAATGTTCATAATATGTATTGTGCGAAATAAGAGCAATTTTAATTCTCTACCCTGATGCAGTGCATAGAAAATCATTGGTTAATCTCAGTGTTTAGTCCATAAATCCGTGGCTAGGCTAGGAGGATACTGACTTCCACTCCAGAGCACCCACTTCCCTTCACTTGAAGGCTAGTTCTCGCTTCAGTTTTTAAACACTAAGACTAAATTGAAGATTTTAGTCTGTAACCCTAAAGATTCTCCAATTCTACACCCAAAAAAGAATATTTTCCTATTTATTTGCACTTAATTCCATAAACGATGTTCTCCTTCATGGAATCAAATGTTATCATTACTCTGTTGTAGAACTCATACTCCATTTCTCGGATCATATGTTTCACAACACATTTTAACAATTCAATTGACCAGATCGAAAAGTAAATTAAGTTCGGAGTTGAAAAATCATCACAATTTATTTTACAATTTAATATTGACACATTCATATTATCTCTTCATTTTACCATATCTCAGAGTAGGGAGAAAGAAAGAAGGAACTGCTCAGACTTCATGAGAAAGAAATAACAAAACACAAATTTCATATATAAAAGAAAATTCATACAACACTGATAAACAAACAATACTTATCTGAAAACTCTTTCTTAAAGCAAATTCTTTGTAACCTTTCCTTAGAAATGCAGGAAGAAGATATCTCTCACTTTTCTCCTTCTCCAACAC
>JXCR01136711.1:16429-35902 GCA_002079205.1 Phalaenopsis hybrid cultivar | reverse complement strand
CAGGTCCGGCAAGGAAGGGAACTGGTCGAGCTGGGTTTCGTACCGGTCCGAGAGGAGTTCCGGGCGAGGTTTTTTGCGAAGGAGAGCGGGAGAGGATGTCTCTGTCGCGTGCAGCTCCAAGAGAGAAAGTAGCATNGACGAGGTCAGGTCCGGCAAGGAAGGGAACTGGTCGAGCTGGGTTTCGTACCGGTCCGAGAGGAGTTCCGGGAGAGGTTTTTTGCGAAGGAGAGCGGGAGAGGATGTCTCTGTCGTGTGCAGCTTCAGGAGAGAAAGTAGCAGACCCCTTTTGCTAGAGAGTTTTTCTAAGATATATAATGATAGTTTCTTATTTTTTATTGCTTCTTTTTTTTCTATAGGGATATGAAAGCTCTTTTTTATTTATTTTTATTACTTTTTTTTAATGGGTGCATGAGATAGGATTAGATAGTCTGGAGAGATAAAAGAGTCATAACATCTCTACAGTTGCATGTGTGATTTTCATAGCATAATTGANCCCTTTTGCTAGAGAGTTTTTCTAAGATATATAATGATAGTTTCTTATTTTTTATTGCTTCTTTTTTTTCTACAGGGATATGAAAGCTCTTTTTTATTTATTTTTATTACTTTTTTTTATGGGTGCATGAGATGGGATTAGATAGTCTGGAGAGATAAAAGAGTCATAACATCTCTACAGTTGCATGCGTGATCTTCATAGCATAATTGTTCTTAATAGGGTAATATTTCAGCAGCTACATGTATGAATTTAATAGTTATTTTTATTTTTTAACTTATTATTATTTTTATTATTATTATAATAAAAATATTATTATTATTATTATTATTATTATTATCATTCGCATATTTTTTGTCGAGGCGCATTCTCGTGACGAGGTGAACGTCTTTCCTAAGTGAAATCGACGTTTTGAACATGTTCGTGCGGTCCATTTCGTCATCCAGGGACGTTTGGACCACTTTTTCAGCAATCGGGCATACCACAATAATTAGCATATTTTTAGCCCACCCACGAAGCCGTAGCGAAACAGGTGCTCTCTTGAGGTAAAACCGACATTTTGAACGCACTCACGTGGTTCGTTTCATCGTCTGAATTCGTTCAGACAAGTTTGTTGGCTATTGGGCCAATCCGAGCCAATTTTGCACGCGACGCGATGAAAAATATTTGTTGGCCTGATTGGAGTCATCCAACATGCAAAATGTCGACCGACATTCGCATAAGCAAAAGTCAAAGCCTAGTAAAATGACATCGGCTACGTGCCCCCTCAACACTCGTCGGCGGATCTCAAGCGGATGTCTCGAGCTACGTAAAACAGCAAATGCATGAAAATTGACTTCGATAAGCTCAGGTGGACATCCTACACATGCGACATCAAAATTAATGTCAACAAACAACCCCCAACAAGGGTGTTGTGTCGCTGAGGCACAATGCACTTGTTGGCAACATCCTCAAAAGAAAATCTCTCCTAGTAATCAAGGTGACATCCCAAGAGAAGACAAAAAGAACCTCAACCATGACAGGTGAGCTAGACAGGGTATGGTCAAGGGTACAACTAGCCAGCCGAAACAGGCCAACCACGCTAGACATCTGCTCGAGATCCGTCGGATTGCTGAAAAAATTGTTCAAACGTCCCCAGATGACAAAACGGACCGCGCAAACATGTTTAGAACGTCGATTTTATTTAAAGGAGACGTTTATCTAGTCACGAGGACACGCTTCGGCCAAAAATATGCTAATGATAATATTAATAATATTATTATTATTACTATTATTATTTAAAATAATAATAATAATAATAAATTAAAAATAATAATAACTATTAAATTCATGCATGCAGCTGCTGGGATTTTACCCTATTAAGATCATGCATGCAACTGTTGGGATGGAATGACTCATTTATCTCTCAAGGCTATCTAATCCTATCTCATGCACCCATTAAAAAAATGTAATTAAAATAAATAAATAAGGAGCTTTCACGTCTCTGCAGACCAAAAAAAAGAAGCAATAAAAAAATAAGTAACTATCTTAATATATCTTAGAAGATCTCTCTCGCAAAAGGGGTCTGTTATCTTCTCTCCTGAAGCCGCACGCAACACAGACCTCTCCCGCTCTCCCTCGCAAAAAACCTCACTCGGAACTCCTCTCGGACTAGTACGAAACCCAGCTCGGCCAGTTCCCTTCCTCGTCGGACCTGCCCTTGTCGCCAGCAAAGAGTTGCACCGCACCTCCAGCCAATGTTGCATCCCTCTCTCTCTCTCTCTCTCTCTCTCTCATTTTCGTGAACCTGCAACCCGAGCTCGCTGCCTCTCCTCGTCGGAGTACCCTTCCTCATCGGGGAAGCTCAAGCACGCCCTCCGGTCTCCGAGCCTCATTTCCAGCAGCCTGTCGAACTCGTCGATGCCTCCCTCGTCGGCTTCCTCTTCTTCTCGACCAACCCAGTCAGTCTTGCCAGATTCCTTTCAACTCGTAGGCTTTAGCCTCACTGGCATCGTATTTTCGCAGGAGAACAGTGAGGAGAAGCTTCAATTTTTGGGCTTTCCCTCCATATCTCCTTCACTTTCGGCGCTGACCGCAAATAAGCCAACATTCGATACTTCGTCGTCTCGCATTTTCGGTGACAGACACCACGCCGGACCACACCGACGTTGCTGGACAGCGAGCATCGACGTCGATTTGGAGGGTACGAAGGACTTCTACCTCACGTGCAAGCTCCCGCCAGACTTCTTTAGGCTTCGTGCAAACCATGCGACGGTATAACCCCTCTTTCCCTTCATATTTTACTTCCTAGCTAGCCTTAGGTTGTAAGTGCGATAGACGTATGGGTTTAATCGCCCACACGAGGTGCGTGCGTCGGCATGAGCCGGCGCGGGGCACGCCTATGTGATGGATCGCTTAATTTATTAGAGGCAGTCTTTAGGATAGGATTTCCTTACGCAACCAATTCTCCTACGATAGCCGAGCGAATCCTATTTGACTGCAACCTTAGCACAAAAATTCTAAAGTTTGGAGCCCCCTTTGCTTTTGTTGTTTCGGTCTTTTTAGAAAGATCGAATAATTGACCTTTGCAAAATGAGAAAATGTGAATCATTAGCTCATTTTGCAAAGCTCAGAGGCGTCGTGAAATCGGGAAGAGTGTCGTCGCTAGTCCGTTTCAAGACGAGGTGGAGAACTTCCCCTTGGAGATCCGGAGAGAGGTTCATCACCCGCTTCGCTTGCTTCACCAAAAGCAAAGGCGGCAATCGTCAATTTCCTATATGTTGACCCTAGATTTCTCGGTGAGGTCGTTAGCACGGGAATGACTCTCTATTATATGTGTATGTCTGCATATTGCATTTTGTACGTCGCATAACACTTCAATTCGCTCCGACCGGTCGCCCCAGCCCGGTGAGCGCTTCACTTTGTTCCGACTGATCGCCCCGGCCCGGCGAGCATTTCACTTCACTTCGAACGGCCGCTTAGGCCTGGTGAGCATCCCACTTCATTTCAATCGGCTTCCTCGAGTCGGTTGGCATGACACTTTGGCTCGACCAGATTCTTCGACCCGATCAACCAACCACTTGTACCATCATACTGTCTTGTATGTGTATTTGCATCTTTGCATATTATAGTACATATGTATGATTGTATTACCGCACTATGTCTCACATTTGTCTGGCTGCATGATTATGATCATATGCTTGAGTTACACATTTTCTTCAGGCTCTTGTCACCACGGCTTGTCTACCCTTTACAGGTCGTTGCTCTATTGGCATACCTTCTGGGGCCGCTGCCACCACGGCATGCCTACCCTTTTCGAGCCCCTGTCGTCATGGCATGTCTACCCTTTACAGGTCATTGCCCTCTCGGTATACCTCTGGGGGCCGCTGCCACCACGGCATGCCCATCCTTTTCGGGTCGCTGCCACCCTGGCATGTCTATTCTGTTGGGTCACTGTCACTTCGACATACCTCTTAGGACCGTTGTCATGACGGTATGTCCATCTTTGTTCGAGTCTCTGCCCCATGGTATACTCATCACTTGTGTTTTGACCAATCATTTGCATTTGCATGTTCACATTGATAGCGAGCCAAACACGTTAGGAGACCTGAAAATTGGGCCAATACGGGCATTGTTTGTAGGATCGATCCTGATAAGCAATGCGAGTTAAGTCATCTGAATTGAAACAAGTATGATTGTGCTAAGGATTTATTGAATCTAACTTGTGTCACCCCTCTTCGTGACAACCTTTAGATCCTTCGGATCATTAGAATGGGGCCGTCATGACGACTCCGCCAAAGTCATACCATACTCAGACTTAACCCACACTTAGATACTTGGTTGATGCACTTGTCGTTAGAAGATGTGTTAGGACTGGGCTTAGGATGCTAGATAGTATTTTCGACACCTCTGGCTATTATTATGTGATGTGTTGTCTTGCGCTTGTCAAGTGTCACATTCTCGCATTTTTCGATGTGATTGCATGTTTCATGTGTGATAGTATATTAGGGCGATCTTCTGCAGGTGTCATGTCGATTTATACATACTCACACAGGTGCTATTATGGGGGAACATGTAATGATTTCTAATTCTTTGCTTGCAGGTGCTCTTTAACTCCCCCAATTATAAAGCACGGCTTGTTATTTTACGATGCATGGTGTGCCCGCTAACATTTATTTTATACAGATCACATCTTTATTTTCTATTTCAAACAAATTTGATAGAGTCCTAGGAGAATATGTATCAGAAATAAGGTGCGGGCACGGGTTCCGAGACGGATGACGCAACGAACCATGTGACGAGGACTAAGAGCAACAGCTCAGGTTCCGTACCTTAAATCCGAATTTTACATTTTTGTATAGACTTAGGACCGGACATGTAGATGCGGAGTACGATTACTTTTACTGTTTTTCCTGGCTTAGTGTGAGCTTCGAAGAATTAAGACCGTCCCATACGAAATTATCACCTTTTAATAAATTATGCCCCATATTCATGATAATAAAGTGAAACTCTTTTCATCAAGAGTCTTCTTGGGTATTCCTCAAGATATAATTAACCAGTAGGAATACGTTCCTCTTGGAGACTTTTGACCACAGAACAAAAATGTTCTTTTTTTGGTTCTCTGATTACGCATGGCTTATATAGAGATTATGCTCGTGGATATTGTTTTCCGAGGTACTTCGATCCAATGTTGTTTGGACGTATACTCTCGACCAATCACACGAGGATTGCCCCTATATAAGTCTTCCGTCTCTTTTCTTTTTAAATTTATTTGTTTATTTGTTGTATGTTATTTTGTTATTCGATTCATCTCCTCTTATAATCATTCATTTGATTCGGAAAGAAAATTTATTCGAATAGAGAAATTATACGATGATACATAAATTGACAAGTTGGCAACTCTGAGATCTTAAAATAACCGAGAAAAACAAGAACGTAGGAGAAGTCGATCGCAAAAGAGATTGAAGAATGCATAATTCATCGTCGAGTACGAGAACTTCGTCATCGAGCACAACGGGAAAGTCGAAGGATCAAACTAGGGTTTTTCCATCGGGCGAAACACTAGTGAAGCAGCCCGCCACAAATGCCATTTTAGATATGTGTGTGTTTGTGTGTGTGTGTGTGTGTGTGTGTGTGTATTAAAGGTTGATAGTCTGACCGATAGGCAAACCCCCCTTCCATAAAGATGTGCAATTCGATCCCACGCAAGGACCCGAGGGACTTACATCAAAGGCTACAACCAATGAGTCAAGCTAAGGCACGCGCTCGCACACGCACACACACACACGGATATAATATATATATATATATATAGTTAAAAAGATACAAATATGGCTAATTAAACTAAAACCCAACTGAAAACAAGCCAAACCTCAATAAGAAAACTAAACTATATGAACAAAAATTAAGAAAATGCATAAGAATAATAAGAGCTATATATGTTTTAAATACTCACACACATACATATATGTATGAAAAAACTTTATTTAAAAAATAGCAATTTTAGCTGCCAACGCTTTTCCGTAATGACATTGCCCTTGGATGATGCGTTCTATAACAAAAGAAGGCCAAGTGACCTACATTTTATTATTTTCTTTTACTGATTAAGGGAGAAGCCTACATTGTATTTATGGTCGGAGAAGAACGCTTTTTAAGGACCCCGATGTGGCTTTCTTGATAAGATGAGAAAAATCTTTTTGATTGTGGTGCCTTACACACTCCCATACACAATTTTAATATATGTGATAGGGCCCAACATATTTTCTAGTATCACTTTCATGAGGGTCGGGTCAAAAGACCTACCAAAATTTAATCATAATATTGAACCAAAGTTATTACGACGTAAGAGTCGTTCTGCAGGAGCGCCACTGCGACCCCATTGCAGTGCCACAGGCATTCGAGGCTCAACCAGTCAAGGAGGGTCAGTCAACACTTCCCCTTCGTCGATTTTCATCGTATTTGGAACAGGGTCCGCTCCTAATTACTTTAAGAATATCTATTTGTTAGTTATACGTGTTTAGGGCAGTTTTGTGTATGTTTTTGTTTAGAAAAGCCATCAGCTGTCGATGTTCCATTTCTAGGGTTGTATCCGAAGGNACATACTCACACAGGTGCTATTATGGGGGAACATGTAATGATTTCTAATTCTTTGCTTGCAGGTGCTCTTTAACTCCCCCAATTATAAAGCACGGCTTGTTATTTTACGATGCATGGTGTGCCCGCTAACATTTATTTTATACAGATCACATCTTTATTTTCTATTTCAAACAAATTTGATAGAGTCCTAGGAGAATATGTATCAGAAATAAGGTGCGGGCACGGGTTCCGAGACGGATGACGCAACGAACCATGTGACGAGGACTAAGAGCAACAGCTCAGGTTCCGTACCTTAAATCCGAATTTTACATTTTTGTATAGACTTAGGACCGGACATGTAGATGCGGAGTACGATTACTTTTACTGTTTTTCCTGGCTTAGTGTGAGCTTCGAAGAATTAAGACCGTCCCATACGAAATTATCACCTTTTAATAAATTATGCCCCATATTCATGATAATAAAGTGAAACTCTTTTCATCAAGAGTCTTCTTGGGTATTCCTCAAGATATAATTAACCAGTAGGAATACGTTCCTCTTGGAGACTTTTGACCACAGAACAAAAATGTTCTTTTTTTGGTTCTCTGATTACGCATGGCTTATATAGAGATTATGCTCGTGGATATTGTTTTCCGAGGTACTTCGATCCAATGTTGTTTGGACGTATACTCTCGACCAATCACACGAGGATTGCCCCTATATAAGTCTTCCGTCTCTTTTCTTTTTAAATTTATTTGTTTATTTGTTGTATGTTATTTTGTTATTCGATTCATCTCCTCTTATAATCATTCATTTGATTCGGAAAGAAAATTTATTCGAATAGAGAAATTATACGATGATACATAAATTGACAAGTTGGCAACTCTGAGATCTTAAAATAACCGAGAAAAACAAGAACGTAGGAGAAGTCGATCGCAAAAGAGATTGAAGAATGCATAATTCATCGTCGAGTACGAGAACTTCGTCATCGAGCACAACGGGAAAGTCGAAGGATCAAACTAGGGTTTTTCCATCGGGCGAAACACTAGTGAAGCAGCCCGCCACAAATGCCATTTTAGATATGTGTGTGTTTGTGTGTGTGTGTGTGTGTGTGTGTGTGTATTAAAGGTTGATAGTCTGACCGATAGGCAAACCCCCCTTCCATAAAGATGTGCAATTCGATCCCACGCAAGGACCCGAGGGACTTACATCAAAGGCTACAACCAATGAGTCAAGCTAAGGCACGNCCAACACTTCCTCTTCCACTCCTCATTACTTTAGGGTTATCTATTTGTTAATTATGCGTGCTTAGAGTAGTTTTTGTATGTTTTTTATTAGAATAGCCATCAACTGTCGATTTTCTAATTCTAAGGCTGTATCCGAAGAGGAGAAGATGCTCCAGCTGTAACTCATTCGATGTGGTGACTGTCTCCCAAGGTTTGAGTGATATTGTAGTTCGACCTTGAGAAGATATTTATCTTCGATTTCCCATCTCCCGCAATGTTCCTTTCGCCTCCAGCTCGCTGCCACCTTCGCTGTGGTTTTTATTGTCACCCGGAAACCGCCTCCCTGCAGTGACCATCACTCCCGCTTATTTTCTTCTTACCGCCAACCCTTCCCACATACTAACTCCTTGCTTCCAGCTCTTCCAGCTCGCTGCCACCTTCGTTGTGGTCTCTATTGTCACTCGGAAACTGCCTCCCTGGAGCTGGCATCATTCCCTGTTATTATCTTCTTGCCGCCATCCCTTCCCAACTGCTATCTCCTTGCTTCCAGCCCTCCCAGCTACGACCTCCTAGCAACCGGCCCTTCCTAGTTGTTGTCTTCTTGCCGCCACCCTTCTAACTATTGTTTTCTTGCCGCCATCCCTCCCATGTCTTTAGTCGCCAAACTGCACCAACCACCTTTCAATCTCCAACCACATCCCCCTTATCTCAGTCTTCCTTCCAACGTTTAACCAAGCACTAATTGGGTGTTTGTGTTCTATGTTTGTTGTTGTATTTTCTTTTCGTTGCGATCTTATAAATGATTATTTGCTTTGAGTAATAATATTTATTTTTTGTTATTGTAGTTAGGGTTTCTAGACCCCCCTCCCTCTCCCCCCAAACACCACAAAAAAAAACTCTTTTCTCTCCACCGATACACCTTCCACCTACCTACACCTAAAACCCTAACCATGCCCCCAAAAAAAATTATCAGAACCTGATCAAGAATCTATCATGGATGGCATACAATGGCTACTCTGTCAAGTGTTGCATCGGTTTGATGTCATCGAGGAAAGAACAAAGGGCGAAATCACTATCAACCATAAAAGTGAAATCTGCAGAGGAAAGCAAGAAGAGCACATGAATCTCTTCTATAGGGATGATTCCAATGGAGAAGAAGAAATGCCACGACACTTTGGGGTACGGTATCAACAGAGGCCTAAAATTGAAGTATGCAAGATACAGATATGAGCTGCTAGCTAGAGGATACAAAGAAGAGAAGCATGTTAGAGGATATAGAAATGAGACACCTTTTGGAGGATACAGAGATGAGATGTAAGTTAGAGGATACAGAGATGGATTGTTTGTTAAAATATACAAAGATGACGTTTCAATTGGAGAATACAGAGATGAATGTGGACCTACCAAATTTCGAGGAGAGAATGGATCCAGATGATTTCCTCGAGTGGATGCAGACTGTGAGCAGATCTTTAAATACAAATAGGTGGCTAACGCTAAAAGAGTGATGTTCGCCGTCAAGCTGAATAAGAATGTTTCTTTGTGATGGGAGAACCTGAAGAGGGAGCGACAGAAAGAAAGAAAAGACATAATAACTTCTTGGGAGAAGATAAAACAAACTAAAGATGTGTCGACAACATCTACCCCCTCACTACCACCAATATATTTTCTTTAAACTCCACTACCTGCAACAAATCAAGCTATCATTAAGGTACACGGCAAAATTAATGCAGTTTAAGTTGAAGTGTGAGCCGAGAGAGACAGGAGCACACCATGTCAAGTACTTGGGAGACCTGAAGCAGTTTAAGTTGAAGTGTGAGCCGAACGAGACAGGAGGTGTCTCGTGTAGTTCCCAATTTGGAGCTAGTTGCAGGATCAAATTTGGTGCAATGTAGTGCCCATGGATGTTTCTCCTTTTGTTAAGGAGACCATGACAGTATGATTGTGAACTCAACATGATGGAAACAAGAACGCCTACTCATTCATGAAAGATAGAATGTGCACCGTCCTCTTTCCTTATGCAGAATCTAAGGTTATTGGTGCTTATGTCAGCAGAGAAATGTCAAAAGGATCAATCATGGTGTTGACAAATGATCGCGAGACAAGAGTCAGTTGCATCTGATACAAAGGGAGTTTTAGGACATTCTAATTGATAGCTTACAGTCAAAGTTGCCACCATTCGGGAAGATTTTGACTTCCATCAATTCAAATCTGGTTAAGTCAACTTGAGATTACTTGGGATGATTCAGTAGTATATATGTGACATGCAAACCTAGATCAATTCGGTTATGTACTCCCCGAAGATTGGACCAATATGGGTCAATGCACGCAAGCAGGGAAAGCTCCTCGAGTGTTTTGGGAATATGTACATCCAATAGTAGGATCAAGTTACTCATACCAATGCAACTGAAGACCCTTTGACCATGAGGGTTATAGCAACTTTATCACCTTCAACCGACAGAAGCTTCTATAGATGAGCTTGAAGCTCCCTCAACCCCGGAAGACTGACGTGGGCACCGTCCCTCAAGGTCGCCATCCGCGACTCCTACAATAGTGACGCGGGTGTTCGCAACTCGAATCGGTCCAGGATAGTTGGTTGGAACTTCGTGGATTTTCCTCCTATTTGGAGCGGGCCCACTCGTCTTTACCCTAGGATTATATATTTGTTGTTTTTGCATGTTTAGGGCAATTATGTGTATGTTAATTCATGACAGTTGTTGATTGTCAGTGTTCCCCTTCTAAGATTCTATTCAAAGATGAGAAGATGTTACGGCTATAACACGTTCGATATGGTAGCTATCTCACAAGGATCAAGTAGTGCCCGAATGTAGTTCAATCTTATGGGGATATGTATCTTCAATTTTCCTTCTCCCACAATCTTTCTTTTACCTCCAACTTGCCATCACTGTTATCGTGGTTGCTAACCGTTGCTCAGAAAAAGCCTCCCCGTTGCTTCCCTGTTGTTTCCCTGTGGCTAAACATCACTCCCATGTGTTTTCTTCCTACCGCCAGCACTCCCAACTATTGTTTCCTTGCTGGCAACGCATCTCAGTTGTTGTCTTCTTGCCATCAGACCTTAGCCACCAGACCTTACCAGCTATTGTCTCCTTGCCACCAGCCCTCCCAATTGTTGTCTTATTGCCGCCAGCCCTCCCCATACGTTGTCTTCTTGTCGCCAACCCTCCCCATTTGTTGTCTTCTTGCCACCAGCCCTCCCATCTGTAGTCCTTTTTCACCAGCCCTTCCATCTGTTGTCTGTTGCCGCCATACCGCCCCAGCCACCTCCTTTCTCCAACCACAGCCCCCTTAATACAACATTCTTTCCACCTTTGAACCAAGCCCTAGTTAGGTGTCTATGTTGTGTGTTTTTTGTTGTATTTCTTTATCATTGAGATCTTGTAACCGTTTTATTTGCTTCGAATAATAATATTTATCTTTCCACTGTTGTTTGGGTTTTGGTATCATGTTACTTTCTAATAAATAAGTAAAAAATAAGTGTTACTTTCTCGCCTTTTTTTGGCTTTTCATTTCAATATTTCACCTTTTTGTTGCTTTATTTTTTTCCCCAATAGAATATGCATGATGTTCCATGGAATAAAAGTGAAATGAGAGGAAAAATAAAATGACAATTGTGCTTCATGAATTTCGCAACTCAAACTAGAAATGAAACTACGTGCCTCCTCTCCATACACTACAAACTCTAGAATGTGTAAAAATGATATCCAACATACCCTTTTTTATAGCACTCATTTGCCCATGAGGGCACTCTTATGGGCAACCATACGAAGAAGATGAGATAATATTATTTTAAATAATCATAAAAAGAAATTGTATATATGCAAATTTAAGCAAATCGAGAAGTTGATGAAAAATATTGATGGTTAAAAATTATTTTTCATGAAAAGACAATGTAAAAAAAATGAAAAATAAAGNAGGCCTAAAATTGAAGTATGCAAGATACAGATATGAGCTGCTAGCTAGAGGATACAAAGAAGAGAAGCATGTCAGAGGATACAGAAATGAGACACCTGTTGGAGGATACAGAGATGAGATGTAAGTTAGAGGATACAGAGATGGATTGTCTATTAAAATATACAAAGATGACGTTTCAATTGGAGAAAACAGAGATGAATGTGGACCTACCAAATTTCGAGGAGAGAATAGATCCAGATGATTTCCTCAAGATTCAGACTGTGAGCAGATCTTTAAATACAAATAGGTGGCTAATGATAAAAGAGTGATGTTCGCCGTCAAGCTGAATAAGAATGTTTCTTTGTGATGAGAGAACTTGAAGAGGGAGAGACAAAGAAAGAAGAGACATAATAACTTCTTGGGAGAAGATAAAACAAACTAAAGATGTGTCGACAACATCTACCCCCTCACTACCACCAATATATTTTCTTTAAACTCCACTACCTGCAACAAATCAAGCTATCATTAAGGCACACGGAAAAATTAATGCAGTTTAAGTTGAAGTGTGAGCCGAGAGAGACAGGAGCACACCATAGTCAAGTCCTTGGGAGACCTGAAGTAGTTTAAGTTGAAGTGTGAGCCGAACGAGACAGGAGGTGTCTCGTGTAGTTCCCAATTTGGAGCTAGTTGCAGGATCAAATTTGGTGCAATGTAGTGCCCATGGATGTTTCTCCTTTTGTTAAGGAGACCATGACAGTATGATTGCGAACTCAACATGATGGAAACAAGAACTCCTACTCATTCATGAAAGATAGAATGTGCATCGTCCCCTTTCCTTATGCAGAATCTAAGGTTATTGGTGCTTATGTCAGCAGAGAAATGTCAAAAGGATCAATCATGGTGTTGACAAATGATCGCGAGACAAGAGTCAGTTGCATCTGATACAAAGGGAGTTTTAGGACATTCTAATTGATAGCTTACAGTCAAAGTTGCCACCATTCGGGAAGATTTTGACTTCCATCAATTCAAATCTGGTTAAGTAAACTTGAGGTTACTTGGGGTGATTCAGTAGTATATATGTGACACGCAAACCTAGATCAATTCGGTTATGTTCTCCCCGAAGATTGGACCAATATGGGTCAATGCACGCAAGCAGGGAAAGCTCCTCGAGTGTTTTGGGAATATGTACAACCAGTAGTGGGATCAAGTTACTCATACCAACGCAACTGAAGACCCTTTAACCACGAGAGGTTATAGCAACTTTATCACCTTCAACCGACAGAAGCTTCTACAGATGAGCTTGAAGCTCCCTCAACCCCGGAAGACTGACGTGGGCACCGTTCCTCAAGGTCGCCATCCGCGACTCCTACAATAGTGACGCGGGTGTCCGGAACTCGAATCGGTCCAGGATGGTTGGTTGGAACTTCGTGGATTTTCCTCCTATTTGGAGCGGGCCCACTCGTCTTTACCCTAGGATTATATATTTGTTGTTTTGCATGTTTATGTCAATTATGTGTATGTTAATTCATGAGAGTTGTTGATTGTCAGTGTTCCCCTTCTAAGATCCTATTCGAAGATGAGAAGATGTTACGGCTATAACACGTTCGATATGGTAGCTATCTCACAAGGATCAAGTAGTGCCTGAATGTAGTTCAATCTTATGGGGATATTTATCTTCGATTTTCCTTCTCCCACAATCTTTCTTTTACCTCCAGCTTGCCATCACTGTTATCGTGGTTGCTAACCGTTGCTCAGAAAAAGTCTCCCCGTTGCTTCCCTGTTGTTTCCCTATGGCTAAACATCACTCCCATGTGTTTTCTTCCTACCGCCAGCACTCCCAACTATTGTTTCCTTGTTGGCAACGCATCTCAGTTGTTGTCTTCTTGCCACCAGACCTTACCAGCTATTGTCTCCTTGCCACCAGACCTTACCAGCTATTGTCTCCTTGCCACCAACCCTCCCAATTGTTGTCTTCTTGTCGCCAGCCCTCCCCATACGTTGTCTTCTTGTCGCCAACCCCCTCCCCATTTGTTGTCTTCTTGCCGCCAGCCCTCCCATCTGTAGTCCTTTTTCACCAGCCCTTCCATCTGTTGTTTGTTGCCGCCATACCGCCCCAGCCACCTTCCTTTCTCCAACCCAGCCCCCTTAATACAACATTCCTTCCACCTTTGAACCAAGCCCTAGTTAGGTGTCTGTGTTGTATGTTTTTTGTTGTATTTCTTTATCATTGAGATCTTGTAACTGTTTTATTTGCTTCGAATAATAATATTTATCTTTCCACTGTTGTTTGGGTTCTGGTATCATGTTACTTTTTAATAAATAAGTAAAAAATAAGTGTTACTTTCTCGCCTTTTTTGGCTTTTCATTTCAATATTTCACCTTTTTGTTGCTTTATTTTTTTCCCCAATAGAATATGCATCATGTTCTATGGAATAAAAGTGAAATGAGAGGAAAAATAATATGACAATTGTGCTTCATGAATTTCGCAACTCAAACTAGACATGAAACTACGTGCCTCCTCTCCATACACTACAAACTCTGGAATGTGTAAAAATGATATCCAACATACGCTTTTTTTATAGCACTCATTGCCCATGAGGGCACTCTTATGGGCAACCATACGAAGAAGATGAGATAATACTATTTTAAATAATCATAAAAAAAAATTGTATACATGCAAATTTAAGCAAATCGAGAAGTTGATGAAAAATATTGATAGTTAAAAATTATTTTTCATGAAAAGACAATGTAAAAAAAATGAAAAATAAAGGAAAATAAAATAAAACTATGAATGAAATGAAGGGAAATCTTAAAAAAAAAACTAGAAAATTACCCCAAAAANCTTCTAAATTAGAAAATAAAATCACAAAGAGAGAGAGATTAAAACAGTATGAACAAAAGTTGTAATTTGAGGGTAGAGAATTTTATTTGCATCTTCGGTTAGTAAGTTGATATATGATATTTATTGCGAAAATAAAAAAAAAACAAACTTGGCTCTCCAAGAAAAAACAATATTAGTGTGCCAANTATTTTACAATTTAATATTGACACATTCATATTATCTCTTCATTTTACCATATCTCAGAGTAGGGAGAAAGAAAGAAGGAACTGCTCAGACTTATGAGAAAGAAATAACAAAACACAAATTTCATATATAAAAGAAAATTCATACAACACTGATAAACAAACAATACTTATCTGAAAACTCTTTCTTAAAGCAAATTCTTTGTAACCTTTCCTTAGAAATGCAGGAAGAAGATATCTCTCACTTTTCTCCTTCTCCAACACTCTTACGTAAACTTTCACACTAATTCTCACCACAAAAACTCTTAACTATGAAAAAAAAATCACTCATTAACTTCAATATGGAACTGGAATGGAATGATGTGGTGCAAAAAATGAAAGTAAAGTAGTGAAAAACATAAATGAACGTTTTTTCTGATTAAATTTGGCCCCAAATAGAGCCCAATGTCGATTCTCCAAGAGGTGCCTCCAAAAACTCTTCAAAAAATCGTTCAAATACATCGAACCTTCTAGAAATGGGGTCTGCACTGCCTTTGGAGCCGTCGACGCTGGTCTGGCGCCGTCGGCGCTGAGTAAAAAATCTCCACGTTAATTTGTTTTGCCTCGTCGGCGCTGCCCTCGGCGTTGTTAGCGCTGAACATTTCTTCAAAAACGTCATTTTGACTCCAAATTTCATCATTTTTTCTTTCTTTTTGCTTTAAGCCATAAAAATCAACAACATGTAAGAAAACATCAGAATATCTTCTATTAAAGTGCAATATCATAAAAAATAAGTATAAAATATGGGTCTAAAAATGCATATATTTTTTGTGTATCAATTATCCAAATTCCTTACATAATATTATGAGTCACTCTCTGTGGAGAATTCAACTGTAAGTCCACATAGCTCATCCAATAGCTCTTACTGGAACATTGAGTAAACTTTTCTCAAATACAATGTGACAGCTTGCCTCGAGGCTGGGTTGGTTTTTACCGCGGACTTAATGACTAATTGATCACTTTTGAAATATTCCTCCTTCTGATTCTTGCGTCATAATTTTATTACATTTTCAAGACCAACAAAGGAATCAATGAGAGAGCTAGTTGGTTTGGAAACACTGCGACATATATTATTTCTGGACTCACTTTATTGTGTTGATAATATTCTCAAGTCAAATATTTATTTATTTAAGGTTGTCGACCATTTATGTCTAATATTGTACATGCCATTTAATCACATGTTGCTGTGTAGGTTCATCTACTCAATCATTATAACCCAAATTTCTTCAAAATCCACTTCAGAATCACACTAGCTCATGCATTTATAAAAGAGACAACTCGCACTCTTGACACCCATACCATAATGCACTTTTGAAGAAAATTTCTTGTAAATATGTCATTAATATAATCTGTGTCATGACGGTGGGGGACAATCTTCAATGACCTGTGCCATTGCTTGATCCTGCTCAGTGAAAATTGTCATTGGATGTTTGCCACCCATTATTCAGATAAATGCATTTGAATAACCAAATGAAAGAATCAATGGTCTCATCAGACAAAAACCCAACTCCAAAGAGGGCGTTTTGCCAATGGTGGTTCACTCCCACAAAAGGAGCACAACATAAAGTATACTTATTTAATCTAAAGCTTGTATAAAAAATTATTACATCCCCAAAACAATCATAATCAAGTCTGGATACCCGTCACTCCAAAAAAAAGTTTTGAGTCTACCACACTCATTAGTTTCAAAATCCTAGACAAACATGGTATATTTAGCTTGCCTCTCCATGAACAACTATGTTAAAGAATTGACATCTCCTTGTTCTATTATTTCTCTTCTTTCTCTTTGAATAAAATTACATGCATTTCTCTTCGTGTATTCTAGGTGGCTTTTGCAATTTTTCATTACAAGTCTATCATTCCCATCTTCTGAACATATAGATTGAATCAATTTGTGAATATAAATAAAAGTTCTCATATGACTATAAATTTTTCTTTATTCTCTGGAAAACTATTAGTCAGTTTGGATATGAGTACTGCAGTCATCACAACTTATACTTGAATCATTGTCTGAGGGATAGTTTAAGAGATATTTTTAGTATTGATTTTCAATTCTTTGATGCTTTACCCTACTTCTTTTGGTTCAAAGCCTGAATCATACTCGAAGGGGAAGTTTAAGCAAGTTTAAAAGATCTTTATGAAATACAATTGCTTCAAATGTATTGCTCTGTGTAATGTGCTTCTGCTTATTAGCTCAAGGCTAATTTAAGGTGGTAGTTTAAGTTAAAATTCAGGATTTTTTGCCTTAAAAAGTATAGATTTACATATTTGACTAGTAAGTTTGATTTCAGTATTTATAGCATTTTATCTATACATGAAAAGTTGCACCACATATTCAGTTCAGTTGGTCGGGCATCTGCTTGTCAATTGTAAGTATTCTCTGGTCTGGGGTTCGATTTCCCCTGAGTGTAGGGTTTGGTACTCAAATTCTTAGGTGCATGAGGGATGGTCGTAGCTCGTATAATAGCCTCCAACCATTTCTAAAAAATATAGAAAAAAAAATCTATACATGAAAGGTCATATTACACTTTTTAAAATTTAGTATAGTGGTATTTTTGATCTATTAGCTATTTCCTTGACAAATTACGTCAAGTTGAATTTTAATACAAACAGGAAACACATGCATGATAGCTGTAGGAGTTGTGTTTATGGAAGAGCCGTCAATGGGAATAGGCCCTCATGGCGACTTCTTTTATGGCATGTATGGGAAAAATTATAATTTAGGTGGCATGAATGTAAATGTCAATACTCTTATGTTATAATTATACATGAAAATTTGTTTCAAGTCTTTTTTATATATTTACATATATTCTTTGTTGCATACCATTTATTTTCTATTTTTTTTGTTGTTAAATATGAGCTAAAACAATTCATCAACTTCACAAGGAGTGGGTAATCGAAAAGTTTACTGTAATTGTAGCTTACTGTGTGCAGTGTACAGTTCCTACAAACATAAAAGTTATGGAGAAAATTCTATCGTTGTATACGAAATCAGTTAGAGAATGACTGCAAATACTTCAAATGGATAGATGAGGCGGCAGATGTTAAATTTGTTGACGGTGATGCAAAAAGGTCAGCAATGGACGACATGGTGAAGAACTTTGAAAATATCAGATATCTTATCAAGATATTGATTTCAATCAATGTTGTGACCATAGTTATTATGTTATAATTATGGGGCCAATGTTGTTATTGTTGAAGGTGATAGTGAATTGTGAAGATGTCCAAGTACTTTGAAGCATGAACTTTTGTAAAATTATGTAGTGATATAGTGCTACATATGTGATTGTTCTAGTTAGATTGTTCTAGTTATTGTTAACTTTTCTCCGTTACATTGCTGTGTCATCTGATTAAACAAAGCAGATGTTTTGTTGTATTTTATTTCTCAAGTTTTTGAGAAATCTTTCCCCATTCACTTGCTTGTAAAGATATAAATTGCGGTAGGTAGTTGCATAATCTATTTGAAGAGGTTTATGACTTAAAATTGTGTCTTGTGTTAATCATCCTCCGAACATTTAACTGGTTGTCTCGAGAGTATTTATTTAGTTCAAAGAATGCTTAGTGGTCTTTTGACGCTTTAAAGATGACAATTATTACAGTGGTAGTAAGCTTGATGAAATTTAATTCTTGATTGTTCTTTGTTTAGTCATAAAAGCATATAGACTAATAAGAGTTTGAAGTTGGTCTCTTTGCCTTCATCCTTGTGTTTGTTACTTTACTCTATAGATGAGACTAGCATATATGCATAATTTCAATGAATTTTCTGTCATTTATTTTCTTTTTCTTGTTCGTCAAAAAAGCAAATTGTGAAGATATACTGCTGCACACTTTCAAATCATGCTGTTTTAAAGGTGATTGAAACTGTATGCTGAATCTGCTGATTCATAAAATGTAATTTTTTCCCTTTTTTTCCTGTGGATTTCTTCTTTTTAGGATAATTTTTTCAGCAAGGTGGAAAAGCTGAATATAACATGTCTATTTCACAAGGAAAAACTGTTAGAACGCGCACAGAGATTTCAACGCACAATATCGTATGAATCAAATTCAACCAAACTACTATGAACACCTTCATGAATTGACTCTTGATTCCCTAACATGTGATCTCGATTTTTTGTTGCACTTGAATCTCTTTGAATCTCTAGAACATCTTCTACAACAATTATAATCTAAACACATCCATAGTCATTAGACAGCCTGACCATTTCTATCAAATCACGGTCAGATGTGATGAGCTTATACTCTTTAGAAGATGTGTAATAAATGTAGTGGTATAACTCATAAATAGACCCTCGTAGTCAAGTGCAAATCATCTCAAACTCCTTAAAGGGCTCACTAAAGTTAAGCAAAGCTTTGTCCATTTTAACAATCTTTCATTACCCCCAGCTCGTGTTCTTCACATTACTCCAAAAGCCACCAAGCTTGAACGTGCAATGAATCCATTTGTTCATATCGGTCATTACTAATCACATGTAGAGATAAGTACTAATGGAATAAAATCATAAAAGAATTACAAACTTTTGTTTAAATCAATTCATTATTGAATAAGAGACTATATTGCTCTGAAAAAATCTTAAATATAATGAAGAAAAGCAAGCAGCAGATACAAAAAATAATAATTTTGTGACAATAAACCAACAATTAAAATGACACAAAATTTATAATGCTGAAGTTCAACTCAACCTAAGCAAGGATTAAGAACAAGTTGAAGATATAGTAACAGAAGCTCTCCAATCT
>JXCR01136711.1:3941-16287 GCA_002079205.1 Phalaenopsis hybrid cultivar | reverse complement strand
ATATATATATATATATATATATATATATATATATATATATATATATATATATATATATATATATATATATGATTACTTCTTCAATAAAAAATTAAGCATAATTAATCGTGAAGAACACCCAACCATTTTTCTAAATGTGGGAAAATTAAAGTTGCAAAATGCAAATTAATATTTTCCTTACAGCACTTAACTTAGAATCCTTATTTCATATATATTGTAAATACATCTTCATTTATTACAGTAAAACTTAGACGTAATTATAATAAGTTTAACACTCAAAATTATATATCATTTTAAAATTAACATCACTATCATTCATCTATTATAATGCTATCTAAACCTTAACAACATAGCAAAATCAATTCATATTTTTTATTTTTGTTAAATTCTCAATAATAAAATTTATTTGATTAGTCAATTGCTATTAGGGCTGTCAAAACAGCTCGTTGTTTGCGAACAGCTCGTGTTCGGCTCGTTCGCTAAGTTAATGAGCGAACATGAACAACATGAAACAAAATTTGTTCGTTCCTGTTCGGCTCGTTTTAGCTCGAAATACTACTAATCAATTAAAAAATTTAATTGACTACAAGGCTACAAAGATTTATAATCAATTAAAAGTTTTAATGAAGAAAATAGAATAAAAATTATTAAATTAGATTCAAATGATGTTTTAAATATTGTCACAATCCTTAACATCTTCTGACTACGTGATTAGAGTTGTGAAAACGACTCTTTGTTTGTGGACGGCTTGTGTTCGGCTCGCTAAACAAACGAGTCCAACACGAACACACTTTTTGATCTCGAAATATAAACTAGCCGAATACAAACTGAGCCTGAGCTCGGTCATGTTCGGCTCGTTTAGACCCCTAATTGCTCTCTAAAACATTATTTAAAATCTATAGGGGAATCTTAAAAATCCAAATCGCATTTGAAAAATTGAACGGCGCGCCCTTTTCCTTTATCGAACGCGATGAAGAAAATATTCCACGACTTTAAAGAGGAGAGGCGACCATGACGTCATGCATTCACATCAATAAATGCTACGTGCCCTAAAGTTCCCATAAAATAAAATTTAACAGAAAAAAATTCCTAAATATGGATAAGGCTTTGCCGTGCCCGCCCCCTGGCTCGATTTTTATTTATAATTTAATAGTCACGCTTATTCATTAAATGGGTCGGGCTGGTGGCCTGTTGGGCTTAAGAGAAATATCGAAATTTAATCTCATTTTTCTTAATTTTATAAATAAATAAATCAGGATAATTTAACTTCAATTGAATTTAAAAGAGTTTCTAAATTATTTTTTTAATAAAATGAGTATAAAGTTTTAATTAATTGCTTATATATTATTATTTTTATTTAAAAAAATAAATAATTGATAAAATATTTAACATTTTCTCTAAATTCACGTTGTTGATTTAAAATATTATGTAATTGTAACAGGAACAGTTGAAAATATCTACGACAAGAGGTTTAAATTGATTTTATAGATTCTAACTTTTTTCTTTGACGTTTAAGTGAATGTAATAGCAAGTGTATACATATAGAATATGTAAAATTTCAAATTACGAGCATCTTGATATGTAAATATATTGGAGTAGGGTAAAATAATGCAAAAGAAAACATACATACCATTCAAATTTCTTTTTAATTACATATCTAATGCATAAACTTTAAATTTTACATAATTTTCATCTTATCTTTGCATGCAAAATGTATTTCTTCTTTTAAAAAACTAAAAAGTGATAATTTTTATGTGATATGAAAGATTTTGTTGGTATTAATGTAAAAATCAAAATTTATTCAATTTGATCTAGAGTTGGAACATGAGGTCTGATTAGTCCTATAGAGAGTGTGGAACAGATAATCTGATGGTGACATGTTATAACCTATCGAGCATAAACATATCAATTAAGAACTTACTTTAGGTTAGTCTATATTTTTTATGCATTCGAAAGAGGTTAAATAATATGTATGTTCTTATTTGACACAAAACTACATTTTCTCTTTTAAACATTTGATTCATACATTGATTATGATCACATTGAAAGGGGAAAGAGATTTTGATTATATAGGAATTTTCCAAAATTTAACCAGGCTTCTTACATTTAGTATCAAGCCAATCCCAAAACAATTGGTGAGACAATCATTAATTTGAGCAGCATTTACATTAATCCCTTCCAGAAGTAGGAAGAGTTCGTTTTCATTTTATACTAAAAGGGTCACACCAATTGGAAAGAATAGAGTGACAGTTATAAATTCTCCAAATTATTTTCATTTTGCATATGAGATTATCAGTTTCCAAGTTATGAGGCTCCAACCCACCAAAAGGTTTGGGCTTAGTCTTGTCATGCAAGACTATTATACGCTTTTGTTTAGTAGGGTTTTCATTGTGAAAAAAAAAATTATAAAATAAAAATATGATTTTTAATCATTTTATGAATGTAAGGAGATCTAAACCAGTAAGAAAAAAAATTCAAGTCAGAAATCTAATAAGTTATAGCCTGTTTGAGAACTTAACAATTTCTTCTTATAGACACTCAAATAGCAGTTGAACTTCTCCAAAAAGTTACGAGAAGTAATATTATTATGCTTGGGAGAGTTTTCATAATCCCCAAGTAGTCCCATGGGAGTTTTGCCCTAGCTCTCAGTATATGTCTACACTATTGTTTAAGAGCATCATTAATATATTTAAAGAAGCAAATAGAAGACTTACAATTATTGGTCTAAAGATTAGAGGCCTAAAAAAAGGTTTAAAGTATGGGCCAAGCTTGTAGCTTTAGTGGTAAAAGCCTTGTCAAACATGTGATGGTCAATTTCATAGATGAGGTGGTTAATTTTCTCACTTGTATCACCCGAATTATAAATGGTTCTATTTTGATCAAGGATTTTAGAGAATACATCTATTATCACAATAAAGAGATATGAGGATAAGGGACAATTTGTCTAAGGTTGGATGTAAAAGAGAAACAACATTGTCGTTCATTATTAATAATGACTAAAAAATGGACTTGTGTCATACAAGCTTTGACGCACATAATAAATTTTAGCGGAACTCATTATTTCCAATTCAAAATAAATAAAGCTTCTACTATATATATCAAAAGCTTTGCTAATATCAACCTCAGAGCAAAAGCTTGGAGAGAGGTTGACAAAATTCTTACCAGAGTTCATTGGCAAGGATTATATTTTCGAATATATCTCTTCCCTCAAGGAAGGTAGCTTAGAAGGATGGATGAGGTTAGAGAAATACCTTTTAGTTTATCCACAATTAGCTTAGCTATGACCTTGAAGATGGTATTATATAATTATATAAGTCTAAAGTGATTGAGGGTCTAAGTATGTTGGTTTTTAGGGATAAGAGTTAGATTCATATGCTTAACTCCTACAAATAGCTTAGAGAACATAAAAAGTGTTTAATGATTTTTAAATAATTGATACAAAAAATATTACATGCATCCTTGAAAATTTTAGAGTTAGAGCCATTTGAATCAGGAGTTTGTCAATACCATTTTGAAAAATAATTACTTTAAGGTCCTCATCAGTATAATCCTCAAGAAGCTAATCAGATTCATTCCAAGTCAAAATTCTGCCCACATGAAAATTAATAGAGATTTTAAAGTTAGAATGATATTTATTAAGCAGAGTAGAGAAGTAAGAAATAACCTCTTGGATGATGCTCTGTTGAGAGGCGATTCATTCATAACTAGTTTGGAGTTCTTTTGTTGAAGTTTCTATTATTTCTTCTCTCGTTTTACTGGTAAAGGAATTTCAGGTCATCTTCTTCCTTCAAAAGCTAATAACCTTGACACTATGCTTAATCCTAAATTTTTCACAAGACATGACATTAGAAATTTATCACAAATGATAATACTTTTAGAAAGAACTTATTTAGAGAAGCTCGTCTTCTGAAGTAGTAAGAATGCCTTCTTCAGAAGACATTAGCTCCCGGGTATAATTAGAAATAAATGGAGAATGAACCCATTTGGCATTAAGAATCGCCTTTTAAATATTTTTTAGCTTATTCCAATGAGCAAACATGGTTCCCCTTGAACATCAATATTTCAAGCAGTAGAAATGATGGTATAAAAGTTTTCATAGTGATTCCAATAAATTTGGTACATATTGGAAACTGTAGAGAACAAGTTAAGGAAATGATCAAAAAGTAAAAGCTTGAAAAACTTTATAGAAGGATGGACGAAATGAAGCATATTATCGAATTGCTAATAATCTAGTAGAAAAAGAACTCAATATTGGAAAGTCCATAAAGATCATTACTAAAAATGAAAGCATTGAAATCTACCATCTTACTAGGAATTGGAGGAGAACTTCCCCCTTTCTCTTCTAATTTCCTTATACAGCTAAAATCTCCATAAGGAGCTAAAGATCCAACATAGTAGTAGCAATATTGAAAATTTAATTACAATGTTCTTTCCTTACATCAATACTATCGTTAGCATAAATGCAAGTAAAAGAAGTAACAAAATTAGAGAATTTGATGTGTGTTAGATACTGTACATATATTATGAAAAATAAGTATTTCATAATATATTAAGTATTTAATTCATACAAAAGTTTATTTTTTGATTTTTTTCTTTACATTATTGGTGGGGACACCTCATAATACAATGTAGATCTGGGTATTCAGTAAGTGGTCCGACGGGCACTCCATAAGCCTGCTTAGAATGACGGGTTTGGTTATAAAAAATAGATAACAAACCATACCTAACTTGATCCTGCTTTGACTTAGTCAAAGCCGGAATAAGCCCGACCCGCGTCAGGTCTTGACCCGCCCAATGGCCATGTCTAATAGGTATAGTTCGCGACTGCAAGCTTTCGAGGCGGTTAATTTTCTTCCTCTCTCATCTCTCCTCTCTCTTCTCCTTTAGAATCATCAATTCCATGGTGACAGGCTAGAACATTTGTCAATTAACGAGGCTTTTTCTTTTTAAGGGTACGCGAATACTTTTTTATTGAATTGGGATCATAAATTTTAGCATTTACATTCATGATTAGGTCCACATATATCCATACACATAATTCATAATTATTTACATATATAACACCTGAATTTTTAATTTAACATTTATAACCCTCAAATATCTTACACTATGTTAAAAATATCAATATTATTAATTAAAAAAAAAAAAAACAGCTTTCAAGTATAAATAATTGTTAGAAATGCAAATATTAAAATCTAGAAGTTATATATGTACAAATATCGAATTCATCGTTTCCTTGCCCAAAAAATAGGAAAAAATATGACATCAGGACTCCGAACGTAGAGCTACGTTCAGATTGATGTTATAGGAATATTCCGCTGTGTTATAAGAATGTTCCATCAACATTATTTGTGGAAAATGAAGTGTTATTTGAATAATCCCCCGCGATACTTGATTTGAGTCTGTGTTATTTCAATAACATAATGAAAATTGAAATAACACGAGAAATAAACAGAATAACACAATCCCAAATCAAATAACGCGGGGAATATTCGAATAACATCACAAAGTAATCGAATAACACAACATAATACTCGAATAACACTTCATTTTTTATAAATAACGCTGATGAAATATTTCTGTAACACAACGAAATATTCTTATAACATAGCGACTAATGAAATACGACACTACCTCTATATTCAAAGTCCTGATATAATATGCGCTCCAAAAACAGATCACATTTTTCCTAAATGTAACCGTTGAATTGAAAAACAAATTTGAAAATAAAATAATTTACAGAACAAGAGTCAAAAGATTCATCACGTGAAAGTGAAACAATGTTTACCGCAGTAAAAGCGAACACAGTTCATCTGCCCACTCTGATTTGAAGGAAGAAATATTCCATTAATTCCAACGAGGAGGCAGCTTTGCTTTTCTATCCATAAATGCTGCCCAAAGTTTCAGTCTGTACTGCAGTGAGGAGTAAATGTGAACTTTACTCCTCCCACCAAAACCCTAACCTCGAAAACAATAAATAAAAACGTAAATGAATGGAACGAAAATTTAATTCTCAGATTCTCTTGCCATTAAAGCTGCCATTTAGTGGTTGTGCTGCAATTAATGATATGGGTCATGGTTATCTAGGGTTGAAGCATGCAAGTTGTTCAGTGGAACAACAGTTGATTTTATTTTATTTTTTGGGAAATAACTTTTGATAAGATGATTTAAGGAATATTATTCAACACAACCTTGAGAAACTTGATTAATTATAGTTGTACATCTAAAAATGATATACTTAAATCTCGAGATAATCTAACAATTCAGATTAAAAGAGATATAATGAGGAATCCTGAAGTTGTAAGGCCTCATGAATTTGACCGACTGAAGAACAAAAGCCAATCGAGAGGTGGTGGAGCGAAATGGATTATAGCTCACTGAAGATGAGATGGATGACCAAAGGACCACCCTAGTCAATAAGGGGCTTGCATCCGCACCACCGACCGGTCTAACGCCCCAACAATCTGGCAAGTATTAACATTGAGCTTATTCAACAACACCTCCAAAGATCACCTAAAACTGCTAAAGAACAATAATAAAATAAATGATTAGCACGATCAAAGACTGATCAGCTTCCTCGATATGTGTCAAGAAAGCTGAACAAAACCAACTCAATTGATCGACCAAAGGACTTGCCGAGCAAAAGGTACGGGCGGGTAAAAAAACGATAATACCCCATACAACCCCTCTAAAAATATGTAATTTTACATTTTGTCAATCTATCTCTTAAATATGAGAACCATATCTTGTATTAAGAGTTTTTATTTTTGACACATAATCGCCACTTCTAATATATACAATGGATCATAGAGCCCGGTAAAACCTCATATTTGTGCAAGAGGGATCAGTTGTTGGACATTTTTTCCTTCTATCTCCCTCTCTGTCACTCTCTCTAGCTCACCCTCTCGTTTTCGACCACTTCGACTTCTTTGTCTTTACTTCTATAACACCTTAGCTTTAGATCTTGCATTTACATATCACTTAAAAAATTTTATCATTATAATTTTAAAATTTAAAAAATATATTTTTATTCATAAACAGATGACATGTAAATAAAAATTCATTATTAGGTTTTAGATATGTAAATACAACACAATTAAGTGGTATGCATGTTGTAAATGTTTCTTTTTAGTTTAATAATTGTTTTTTATTATATTTCTGCCAAAAAAAAATCATGTATTCGCAAGGAAGTAATTAGAAATAATTCAATGATTTAAATGTGATTTAAGATTAGTATAATTTTTGTTATTTCCATGTAACAATTATTATAAAGTAGATATAAGAGTTTTTAGATATAGTCTAAATAATATTTTAATTAGAATATTAGAGAGATTTACATAGAGCACAAAAAACAATTAATGTTATGTATATCTCAAGCCTAAGCTTTAGTAACCGTATCCTTAGCACCCAAAACATTGGAATAACAAGTCTTGTATTTCTAACCATTGTGCTTTCCTTGTTATGAGCTAGAATGAATCGACGGTTGTGCTCGATAAAATTTTTTTTCTATACGGAGTTCCGCGCGCTGAGCTTCATACGGTGTCCAAATGCAGTTTTTCGTGCGGACTCCAATAATATCATGTCATGTGCGCTACATTAGACCCATTTAAAAAAAAATTAAAATAGAACAACAGAGGTTATTAGAGTGGAACCCCAGAGGTTATTGAAGTAGAACCACAGATGTTATTGAGAGGATTATTGAAGGTTTATTGCACTATTAACTCCAATAACGTCACAATAACCCTCAATAACATCCGTGGTTCCACTTCAATAAACCCCGTTATAATAACCTCCACAATAATCTCCAATAACCTCCGCATTTTTGCTTCAATAACCACCCAATAAACTCTGACACGCATGCCAACATATTACTGAACTTCGCACGAAGAGCTGTGTCCGATTTCATATGAAAAATTTTCTCTTCCCCGACAAAAATTTAACGGAGGTGTTATATGAAGTAAATATTAAAGTTTAAGGGTGAAATATGTAGTATAAATAGTCTTATGTATTAAATGCATCCACCCTCCATTACTCTTAGGAGAGGCATCATAAATCATAAAGAGCTTCTCTTTCTTACTTCTTTAAATGCCATTGTAGGACATATTTAAATTTTTTTTGCTTTCAATTTAAATATTGACGTTGGAGATGGAAGGCTTTTTCTTGGGAAGCTTTTCTTACAGCAGTCTGATTATTTTATTTTCTTAGGGGAATGTGGATTGAAGTTATTGCGAGCTACCGAGAATATTGTTCATGATTCACTCACGGGGTAAATGTTTGGTCCAATCATTTCAACTATGAATAGATTTTTTCATTGAGGAACCGCTGAACTGATCCGATTTTAATGAATTAATTTGTTTTAATTGTTAATCAATTTGAGTAATTTTTATTTTAATTAGATGATGTTTAAGTGAAAAATCCTGAAAATGTGAAAAATATCATGTGGTCCGCAATGAATGAAGATTACACATATCCATTTTTCTCCTAGATAAGAGAAGATGGAGTTATAAAGTTGATTTTTGTAAATATACAATAATAAATCAGTAATATGTGTGATAGCGGACTGTAAGAGTCGCAATCGATTGTTATGGAAGCATTAGCCCATTGTGAATATTCTAAAAGGTGGCTATAGTGTTAGCTTGTATAGTTGGAACATTCTAGCTAAATGTTATATAGTTTAAAACTGTTGTAGTAATTGGCCATGTGGACCACATATGATTGCTTCAAAAGCCTCGTTTGATCATAAAGGATGTAGTAGGATGCTACAAAAGATATGAGTCGTATAGGTTATATGTGATCATGTAGGTGCAATGGTGAGCTGCGATGACTTCCATGGACCGTAAAAGCCAGAGTCGAGAAGTACATGAGTTATGGACCACGTGGGTGTAGTTGGTCACATATGTCATAATGATAAGATGTGATGACTTCCTTAGGTGACATGAGCTGAAATCGGAAAGCTGCAATGAGCTGTGAGTCATGTCGGTTGTAGTTGGTCACGTAGGCATTGGTGATGGACAATAAGAAGAGAGATTTAAGAGTTCAGAGCAAGTTACCGTCTTCAAAATGCATTGTTATACTATCTTCAAGAAATGTCATTGCACTGTATGTGATGTGAATCGTTACATAATTATCAGGGTGTGTCGTTGGACTGTATTCAGGGTGCGGTTCTACATCATCTTTANTGACACCTCTCAAGTGGCAACTTTGTGTCTTCCCAAACTAGGAAACTATATCTCCATATTAGTGTAGCTATGACAGTGTGGTGTAGTTATGTCTCTCTATGCTATTGTGGCATAGCTACAACACTACGCAGCCTCTAAGCAAATTCTTATCAAGATGCTAATACCTTGGCACCTCCCCAACCAAGAGGAAAGCACCTTGGCACCACCATAAATTGCACCTATGTGCCTATCAATTGAATCCTCCCTCTTCCTGCTTTATCTCAAACCTCCACCAACTTNTGACACCTCTCAAGTGGCAACTTTGTGTCTTCCCAAACTAGGAAACTATATCTCCATATTAGTGTAGCTATGTCAGTGTGGTGTAGTTATGTCGCTCTATGTTGGTGTGGCATAGCTACAACACTGCGCAGCCTCTAAGCAAATTCTTATCAAGATGCCAATAACTTGGCACCTCCCCAACCAAGAGGAAAGCACCTTGGCACCACCATAAATTGCACCTATGTGCATATCAATTGAATCCTCCCTCTTCCTGCTTTATCTCAAACCTCCACCAACTCCTACTCCTAGACTGACTCTCATTCTCATATGGTTTCGTAACTCCTCATCTCCTCACTATTAAAATGGAGGTCTTACCATTTGGAATGAGCGTGCATCTCCTCTTCCTTGATTCTTCATCACACCACCTCTCTCTCTTCCAATTTTCCTACGCCAAAATCAAGGGCCTCTATCTAATTCTCTTGGAACATTATTCAAGGAAATCATGGTATGGTTATTCCCTTCCCTTTTANGACTAATTTCAAAATTTTCAAAATTTGTGTAGTGTTTAATTTTGCAAGATATTTTAGGACCCAGTGTGGGACTCACTTTATACAATGCCTTGTAGTGTTTAATTTTTGCAAAATATTTTAGGACCCAGTGAGGGACCTATTTTATACAATGCCCAGGTGGAACTAGTCCAACCTACACACTTATTGGGGGTTCAACCTCATATAAAGATCGGATTGTCCTTAATGACCTTCTGAATCACTTTGTCCTAGGATGATTGAACAGATGATCCTGAAGGTCAAAAGAGTTGACCCTACTTTCCCAAGACAGAAATGAGTAAAATATGCCAACGGAAGAAAGATAATCTTGATTCATGAGAACATGAATGCATTACCGATATATAAAGATATTTTTTCCTTGATTTAAATGGAGAGAGAAGCAATCCCCAGTGGAGTCGCCAGAAGCTGTCGGCACTATTTTTTGGTGTGGGGTTCGCCCGTAAGAAGCTTTCGGTCATCGAAATTGAAATCCCGTTGCCCGCTTCGGAAGGACGCTTTAAAAAATTTTATTTTTGAAGATGAAGTCAAACTGACCCCATAATTTTCATAGTTTAAATAAAAGAGCGCTTTACCTCAAATCAAGAAGCTGTCGGTCATCGGAATTGAAATCCCGTTGCCCGCTTCGGAAGGACGTTGAAAAAAGAATTGAAATCCCGTTGCCCGCTTCGGAAGGACATTAAAAAAAATTTTAATTTTGAAAAAAAATGAAGTCAAACTGACCCCATAATTTTCATAGTTTAGATGAAAGAGTGTTTTACCTCAAATCATGGAAGTCAAACTGACCCCATAATTTTCATAGTTTAGATGAAAGAGCACTTTATCTCAAATCCAAGTCAAACTGACCCCATAATTTTCATAGTTTAAATGAAAGAGCGCTTTACCTCAAATCTTGTATCCTGACCCCATAATTTTCATAGTTTAAATGAAAGAGTGCTTTACCTCAAATCCTGTATCTATCTCGAAGGATGAACACAAGAATTGAGGGTGAGGCCNCTAGATATTACAGAAAATGCTAATAAGAATCTATTTTCGTCAATTATAAAACCACCTAAACTTGAGTTGAAAATATTACCTAGCCACTTGAAATATGTATTTTTGGGAGACTCATCTATATTAGATGTTATTTTATCTTCAAAATTAAATGATTTGCAAGAGAAAAGACTGTTAGATACATTGAAAAGATAAAAGAAAGCTTCTGGTTGGACCTTAGCTCATATTAAGGGAATCAATCCCTCGATATGTATGCACAGAATTATATTAGATGAACAATATAAACCAAGAGTTGATCCATAAAGGAGATTAAACTCGCACAGAATTATATTAGATGAACAATATAAACCAAGAGTTGATCCACAAATGAGATTAAATCCTATGATGAAAGAAGTAGTTAAGAAGAAAATTTTGAAATGCTTAGACACTGAAATTATATATCCTATTTCAAATAGTGCGTGGGTAAGTCCAATTCATTGTGTTCCTAAGAAAGGAGGAGTGACTGTTGAGACAAAAGAAAATAATTAATTAATACCTATCAGACAAGTTACTTGGTGGCGTATTTGCATTGATTATAGAAAATTAAATACTGCCACCAGGAAAGATCACTTCCCTTTAACCTTTTTAGATCAAATAGTAGATAGAGTTGCTGGGCACAAATATTTTTATTTTTTAGATGGACTTTTAGACCAAACAGTAGATAAACTTGTTGGGCACAAATATTTTTATTTTTTAGATGGATATACTTTAGATCAAATAGTAGATAGACTTGTTGGGCACAAATATTTTTTTATTTAGATGGATATACTTTAGACCAAATAGTAGATAGACTTGCTGGGCACAAATATTTTTATCTTTTAGATGGATATACCGAAGACCAAATAGTAGATAGACTTGTTGGGCACAAATATTTTTGTTTCTTAGATGGATATACCGGTTAAATTCCTATTGCTCCTGAGGATCAAGAAAAGACAACATTTACTAGTCCTTTTGTAACTTTTGCTAAGAATGTCTTTCGGATTATGTAATGCATCTGCAACATTCCAGAGATGTATGGTGTCTATATTTAGTAAATTAATTGATGATGGATTTGAAGTATTTATGGATGATTTCTCCATATTTGGAACATCATTTAACGCATGCTTAAATTATCTTGAAAAAGTTTTAGAGTTATGCGAAAGAACTAATTTAGTTCTGAAATGGTTGCAGGAGGAATTGTATTAGGGCATAAAATTTTGGAAGATGGTATAGAAGTAGACCCTGCAAAAATTCAAGTTTTATCTAAACTAACACCTCCTACTAATGTAAGAGAGGTTAGAAGTTTTCTTGGACATGTTGGTTTTTACAGGCGTT
>JXCR01136707.1:14076-28366 GCA_002079205.1 Phalaenopsis hybrid cultivar | reverse complement strand
ATAATCGATCTAAGAGATCCCACTAATCCATTGTAAAAAGTTTGAATTATCAACCAATCTGGTAACAAATGATGTGGGCACTTCCGAAGAAGATCTTTAAATCTCTCACAAGCTTCATATATCGACTCTCCATCAATTTGAAAAAATGATGTTATGTCATTTCTAAGTTTAGCAGTTTTTTATGGAGGGAATATTTGGATAGAAATTTGTGTGAAAGTTCTCCCCAAGTTCTAATAGATTCAGGTTCTAACAAATTTAACAACATCTTAGCCTTACCCCTAAGTGAAAAAGGAAAAAATTCTAAGTCTAACAGCATCGTTCAAAAATCTGACATATTTAAAGGTAGCACAAAGTTCTAAAAACTAGCGAGGTGTAAATTATGATCTTCATTTGGTGTACCTCCAAATTGATTGTTTTGTACCATTTGGATAATAACAAGTTTGAGCTCAAATGAATTAGCAGCTACATCAGGATTTTGGATAGATAAGTGAATTTCATCTGCTGTAGGATTTGCATAAGCTAGTAGAGGTCTAGGTTGATGTTCATTTTCTATTGCTTGATTGTTCACATTTTTTTCCATTGTGTCAAGATTTCTAAGTTCTTTTCTTAGTTTTCTAATTCTCCTAACAATGCATTCTAATTCTAAATCGTAGGGTATAAGATTTTCAGGTCCAAATTTACCCATACAATTGAAATCAGTACACATAAAAATAGTTAACTAAATGTGAAAATAAGTTGTATTTCAAGTAAAAGTTTTCTAATAGTCCAAATTTGTCTGTTACTCTAATTATGATTTTTTTTTTAAATCTAATTTTTACTCCCCGGCAACGGCGCCAAAAACTGGACAGTGACTTATATATGCTTAAAAATACAAGAATTTGATACTGCTGCTAGAAGATTTAAATCCCCGGCAACGGCGCCAAAAACTTGACAGCGGTTATAGATTTAATAAAGTTGTGTATAAAATATTCAATAATTGAAAAGTCACACTTATCAACTCAAGTATACGTATCGCTCAAGTAATACAGGGCTCGAACGGAGTCCTGGATATCTATCCCATAGGGAGTAATATTAAAGGCTACGAACTAAGATTTACAAAATTAATTCTTAATCACAACAACTTTAATTCGCATAATTTTTACTAATAGGCAATTGAAATAAAAATTAATTTTTATAAACTCTTAATTAACTTAATAAAGTTTCTAATGTGAAGTTCAATATATAAGAAAGCATCCTTCTCTTTGTCAAGAAATATAAGTGAATGGATAAATTGAATCAGTTCAAATTGTATTGTGCCAAATAGGAGCATCCATATTATTTACCCTTTATACCAGGCATAAAGAACATTGACTAATCCTATGCTTGGTTACTGAATCTGCGGCTAAGCTGGGAGGATACCGACTCTCACTTCGGAGCTCCCACGTTCCCCTCGCCTAAGGGCTAACATCTACACTTCAGCACCCAAACGATAAGACCGAATTAAGCATTTTAGTCTGTCACTCTAAAATCTCCAATTCTACGCCAGATAATTTTTATTTCCCTATTTATTTGCACCTAACTTTCAAGGACTTTGACCTCCCTAAATCTTGGATGTAATCTTTACTTTAATTGTAAAACTTAACATATTTTAACAAATCAATTGGCCAGATTGAAAGTAAATTAAGATTGAAGTGAAAAGATCATCACAACTTCTTTAACATTCACATGGCACAACCAATTTAAATCATAATTTCACAAAATCTCAAGATAAGGAGAAAGACATAGAGAACAACTCAAAACTCATGGAGAAGATACAACAACTTGGAATTTATTTATAAAAGAAAAGTCATACAAACTTCAATAAGTAAATACAACTTATCTCTAATTCCTCCTCAAGAAAACTCCTTGAAGTTCCTCTGAATCTCTTCCTTTCTTTACAACACACAGAATTCTCCTTCGAGGCAACAAGAAGGAAGAAATCTCTCACTTTCCTTCCACTCTTAGAATCTCTCGAAGAATTCCTCACAATACTAACCACTCTCTACACTCTAATGGGCACCAAAATCAACAAAGACTCAGCGGACACCCCTTTGCAACCTCTAAATTGTTTATTTAAAGTTATAGAAGAGTTTTCAAGAGTTGCCCAAGCGTCCCTTCAAAAATCGTTCACATTCAATGCATCTGTTGAGAGAACCGACTTGCTCACCATCGGCGGCTTCGATGGCGCCATCGTCGGCCTTTTAGAATATTTAATTCTGGACTCTCAGAAAAAACCCGTCGTCGGCGCCCAAGATTAAATCTTCATATTTTGGTCCTTTTTGCTCCAAATTTGCTCTTTTTGCATCTTTTTGCTCCAATGACCATAATTCAACATACCTGCAACAAAACATCAAAAATACCTTTCTTTAAAGTGCAATATCATCAAAATCAGTGTAAAATAGGTATGAAAATCTCAACATATTTTTCTTTAGTCAATGGCTTTCCTAAAATATTAAGAATTTATTTATCTTCCTCCATATCTAATGCAATAAATTCTACAGGAAAGATAAATTTATCAACTTTTACCAACACATCTTCTATAACTCTTTTAAGATAGGTAATCGAACGATCAACTAATTAAAGAGTTACAGTCGTAGGTGAAATATCTCCGAAGCCCAACCTTCTGAAAATTGATAACGGCAAAAGCCCAACCTTCCATAAAATCATTCACCAATAGCATAAGGAATTATAAAACTTCCAGAACCTTTAAGTTTTTCAGGAAGCTTTTTCTGAATTATAGCACTACACTTTTTACTGAGTGCAAGTCTCATTATCTACAAACTTCATTCTCTTATTAAGCATATCCTTCATGAACTTCACTAGCTTGACATTTATTCCAAAGCTTCAACAAATAGAATGTTTATCGTTAATTTCCTCAATATTTCTAAAAATTTAGAAAAATGGTTGTTTTTATTTTTATGCTTCAATCTTTGAGGAAATCGATGTGGTGGTCATTTTACAGTACTTTTCATTAGTTTAATAAGACATTCTGACTCAAAATAAAAATCTTCACCCTATTTTTCATTTTCCACCTCATCTTTTTCAAGTTCAACTTCTTCTTGAACTTTCTTTTCTAATTCTTTTCCACTTCTTAGTTGAATAGCTTTAATTTGCTCTTTGTTCTGATTTTTAGTATTTATTTCAATATTACTAGGCAATGTTCCTGGAGGTCTATTACTAAGTGCGGTAGCAATACATCCCAATTGATTTTTGATGTTTCTAATTGTAGGTCCTTGACTTTCTATTGACTTCCATTTGTAATATCAATTCTTCCATTGAAAACTTTTTCTCCTTACTTTGCCAAATATTAAATCCTGGGGGATAATAAGCTTTACAAGTTGGATTTCCTTGATTGTCGGAGTTTCCCAATGGGTTCGCAGTGTTGTTTCCCCATTGCGAATTTGAAGCATTAGAGATATTGTTACTCCAACTAAAATTTGGATGATTCTTCCAATCGAGATTATAATAATTAGAAAGTTTATTTATTGCATTTAAGGTCTCATAAGAAGATTGAGATTTCATCATTTGTCCCAATGAATTTTCCTCAAGCACAAGTAATGTTTGAAAATAATTCATTCTATATTGATATATCTTCTTTGATATAGCAGCTATTTGTGCAGCTTACATAGATATTGCATCAGAATCGTGAATACTATCTACTCCTTTTGGATTTACCTTTTCATAGGGCCATTGAAGATTATTAGTAATCACCTCTTCAATTAATGAATATGCTTCATCGAATGATTTTAACATTAATAATCCACCAGCAACAACGCCAATTATATATCTAAGAGATCCAACCAACCATAAAAAGTTTGAATTATTAATCAATCTGGAAACGCATGGTGTGGACACTTTCTAAGGAGATTTTTGAATCTTTCCCAGGCTTCATAAATTGATTCCCCTTCAAACTGGCAAAAAGATGTAATATCATTTCTAAGCTTAGCAGTCTTTGAAAGTGGTAATAATTTAGATAAGAATTTTTATGACAAATCTTCCCAAGTTCTAATAAATTTAGGTACTAACTAGTTTAACCACATCTTAGCTTTATCCCTTAGTAAAAAAGGAAAAATTCTAAGTCTGACAATATCTTTCCACATTCTATCATATTTAAATATAGCACCCAATTCTAGAAAACTAGCAAGGTGTAAATTAGGATCTTCAGTTCGTGTTCCCCCAAACTGATTGTTTTGAACCATTTGGATAATAGCAGGTTTACGCTCAAATGAATTGACAGCTACAGTAGGATTTTGTATACTCAAATGAATTTCATTTGTTATAGGATTAGCATAATCTCTTAAAGGTCTCTGATGATGTTCATTTTCATTTCTAACGTTACTCAAATTGCAAGCCATTTTTTTCTAATAGTTCTTTCTAATTTAGAATCGTAAGGTGCTAAATTTTTAGATTTTAAACTACACATAAATAAAAAAAATAAGTAATTTAAAATAAGCAAACACACTTAAATAAGAAAATGTTCAAGCTAAATTACAAACACTCTTCTTTTTAGTTTTTTGTTAATAAAAAAAAACTTACTAACACTACCTTTTCTTACTTACCCGACAATGACACTAAAAACTTGATGCAAGTGAATTTAGTGAGTAAATTTTACAGCTATTTTTTAATATTACAAAATACACTCGGCAGATATAATAGTAAATATTCAATGTTATCCCAAAAAAATAACTTTAATAAAAATAATTTATCTTTAAAACTCTTTTAAAATGCCAAATCTTCTTTAAAGTGACGCAAATATACGTATCGCTCAAGTAATAAAGGGCTCTAATGGAGTCTTAGATATCGATCCCACAGGGAAGTTGGAAAAGCCTGTACATAGTTCATAAGATTATAATTATGATTTAGACTAAAAAAAAGGTAAAGTGCAAAGTTTGAATATTAACTACTAAAGTGAATGTTATTTAAAATGCATTTGAAAGACAAAGGTAAATAAACCAGAAACTAAACTTTCAAAAGTAAAATTATGAAAACTAAATGAATTTTTTGTTGATGGAAAGTTCAAATTTATGAAAGCATCCTTCCCTTTACAAACAGCATATGGATTGTGAAGAAATTAAAATCATTTTGAAAATGTATATAACTAGTATTTTATGTCAAATAAGAGCAATCAAATTCTTTATCGCTCAAGTAATAAAGGGCAAGTATACGTTTCACACAAGTAATAAGGGTTCTAATGGAGTCCTAGATATTGATCCCACAGGGAAGTTAGAAATGCATGTAGATAGTTCTTAAGATTATAATTATAATTTAGACTAAAAAATGGTAAAGTGTGAAGTTTGAATATTAACTACTAAAGTGAATCTTATTTAAAATGCATTTGAAAGACAAACTTAAGTAAACCAGAAACTAAACTTTCAAAAGTAAAATTACAAAAACTAAATGAAATTTTTGTTGATGGAAAGTTCAAATTTAAGAAAGCATCATTCCCCTTACAAAGAGCATGTGAAGAAATTAAAATCATTTTGAAAATATATATAAATTATTTTGTGTCAAATAAGAGCAATCATATTCTTTATCCTCTTTCAAGTGTTATAAAGAACATTGACTAATATGAAGTTTGGTCCCTAATTCTGTGGTTAAGCTGGGAGGATACCGGCTGCCACTCCAGAGCTCCCACTACTCCCTCCCTTGAGGGCTAATAATCTCACATTAGTTTCCAATCAACTGGACCAAATTGGGGATTTTAATCTGTCACCTTAAAAGCTTCAATTCTGCATCCAACAAAGTATATTTTCTATTTATTTGCACTCAATTCCATGGATGAAATACTCTCCCATGAAATCAAATGTGATTCTCCTCATGTTGTAGAAATCATAGCCCTTTCGGAACATATGTTTCTCAACATATTTCAACATTTCAATTGGTCATATCAAAAAGTAAATGAAGATCAGAGTTCAAATCATCACAAATTATTAACATTAAAAACCATATAAAATAAAGTTACTTCTTCACAAAACCATATTTCAAAGTAGGGAGAAGAATAAAGAAGACTACTCAGAATTCATGAGAAGGATACAACAAAACCTGGATTTCATATGTAAAAACACGTTCATAAAATAAAAGAAATAAAATACACAACTTTTCTCACAATCCTTTATGAGCAAATCCCTAGAAGTTCTCTCCAAGCCTTTCTCTCTTTACAAACACTTAATTCTCTCTTAGAAATGTAATGAAGAAGAAATCTCTCACCTTCCCTCTCCTCTTACAACCCTAGAAGAAAATCTCCAAGCCCTTGACTCTCTCTCTGTTACTTCCTCTTACCTTTCACGCCACCCCCCCTTTCACGTCACACTAAAAAAGAATTCAAATTTCCCTCCAAAATTCCTTCTAAAAGTCAACTCTTTTGAATTCAAAAGATATGTCATTTGATCCAAGAAAAATATCCCTTCATAAAAGAACCTTCTAAAGTATCTAGATGTATTGAATTACTCCAAAAGTTTAGAACAAGATAGTAAATTTAAGTAAAAATTTTCAATAATAAAGGTTAATTCTAGAGGCTAAGATATTTGGTAAAAGAGAATAAGACTATGTTTTTTCTATTTTTAGTAAAGGAAATTTGTATTTTTGAAGTATTAAAAATCTTAAAGAAATTCATGTAAAAATAAAAGAATTAAACTTTATGAAATCTTTAAGTTAATATAAATTTGTTAAGTGAAAAAAATGTAAAAAGTTTTTAACTTTAAAAAGAGGATAGTAAAGTTCAAAATCATTAAAGGCTATCGAGATATAGTAATCCTCAGAAAAAATAAAATAAAATAAAAAAATAAAAAGAAAAGAAAAAGAAAAGATATGTGGAGAAGCTTGAGAAGATTTTTAATTAAAAACTGGCTTCACTTGAATCAACTTAAGGAAAAAGACTTAGACACATTTTCTAAACTTTTTATTTGAATGTTAGCTTAATTATTAATAAAGTTTTCTTTTTCATATGAATTTTCCAAGTGACTTTAATATGACAAACTGTAATTTTTCTTGAAAGAAATAGAGGATCAGAAACCTTAGACTTAATTACTGTATATCCTTACATCTTTAGTATTAACTGAAATTGTTTTGAATTTTTTTTAAGTTAAACTATTATATTTAGAGAACTAAAATATGAAAATCTAAAAGTTAAATTCTTTACCATAAGTCATATTTTTTATGTAGTAGAGAAGTTACTTGAGGATAAGTAACATGTAAGTTTGGGGAATTTTGATACACCAAAAATATATGCATTTTTAGACCCATATTTTATACTCATTTTTTGTAATATTGCACTTTAATGGAAGGTATTTTGATATTTTCTTGCAGGTTGTTGAGTTTTAGGGCTTAAAGCAAAAAGAAAGTAAAAAAAAAAGAAATTTGGAGTCAAAATTACGTTTTTGAAGAAATGCTCAGCGCCGACGGCGCAGAACAACTTAAGGCTGGAGATTTTTACTCAGCGCCGACGGCGCCAAAGGCGGTGCAGACACCGTTTCTAGAAGGTTCAATGTATTTTAACGATTTTTTTAAGAGTTTTTGGAGGCACCCTTGGAGAACCAACTTTGGGCTATATTTGGGGCCAAATTTCATCAGAAAAAGGGCTCCTCTATGTTTTTCACTCCTCCACGTTCATTTTTCGCACCACATCATTTCATTCCACTATCATATTGGAGTTAATTTTTTATTTTGCTTTCATAGTTTAGAGTTTTTCTGGTGAGATTTAGTGCGAAATTTTTTGTAAGAGTGTTGGAGAATGAGGAAAGTGAGAGATAACTTCTTCCTGCATTTGTAAGGAAAGACTACAAAAGATTTGCTTTGAGAAAGAGTTTTCAGATAAGTATTATTTGTTTATCAGTGTTGTATGAACTTTCTTTTATATATAAAATTTATATTTTGTTATTTCTTTCTCATGAAGTCTGAATAGTTCCCTATATCTTTCTCCCTACTCTGATATATGATGAAATGAAAAGATAATATGAATGTGTCAATATTAAAATGTAAAATAAATTATGATGATTGTTCAACTCTGAACTTAATTTACTTTTCGATCTGGCAAATTGAATTGTTAAAATGTGTTGTGAAACATATGATCTGGAAAATGGAGTATGAGTTCTACAACAGAGTGAGGATCACATTTGATTCCATGGAGGAAAACATCATTCATGGAATTAATTACAAATAAATAGGGAAATAATCTTTGTTGGGTGTAGAATTGGAGAACCTTTAGGGTGACATACTAAAATCTTCAATTCGGTCTTATTGTTTAAAAACTAAAACGAGAGCTAGCCTTCAGGTGAAGGGAAGAGGGAGCTCTGGAGTGAGAGCCGATATCCTCCTAGCCTAGCCACGAATTTAGGGACTAAACACTAAGATTAGCCAATGATTTTCTATGCACTATATTAGGGTAGAGAATTAAAATTGTTCCTATTTGGCACAATAAATATTATGAACATTCATCTCATCTCGTTTTACCAAAGCCTCATTGTAGTGGGAATGATGCTTTTTCACATAAGAATCTTTGTTACATAAACATAATTAATATATTAGTATTTACTATTTTAAACTTTGCATTTTTTATCTGATAATAGTTTAGAAATTTAATTTTGATTACATCTCAACAATTAAAATTAGTGACAGTGATTTCAATTGATTTTCTTTGAACTTCCTAGCAAATTTATCATTTCCAATTTAAACCTTCCCCGTGGGATCGATATTTGGGGCTTAAATAGAAAGTTCATTATTACTTGATAATGATATGCATACTTGCATAGAATCTGAATATTAATTGATTATACTTATTTAAATTTTACATAATCTATCGCAACAAAAAAATCGGATCATGACGCATTGTTGTTCCGCTAGTTTGTCAGTAGCCTTTCTAGAGTTGCCTTCAACCAGTACGTGAAATTGTCAAATTTTTCGGTGAAAACGTTCGTAGAATTAGAAATCCTGTTTGTCAAGAGGTTTGTTGGGACTCAGCACCACATCACCGTTGGTGATCTTGTTGTCGAGAAACAACGACCAGATGAGACATTGGTGGACTATATTCTACGATGGAGGAATTCAAGTATGAAATGTGAACTGTAGCTTCATGAACAATATGCAATTGGAATCTTGCTGAAGAGTATCCATGGTCCAATAGCATTTCTCCTCAAGGGTTTTACTATCAAGACTTGAGAAATTGCTTAGCAAGGCTGTCAGTCTTCAAGAAGAGGCTAAGTAGCTCAGTTTCCTGGAGAAGAGCGATAAGTAGAAACCGGTCAAAGCCTTTGAGAAGAAATTTGGAACTAATGGAGTGATGGATAAAGGCAAGTAACCAATGAAGGTTCAGACAGCACGACTGCAACAAATTTATCAACCACCACAGCAGCATGATCAACAGTCATCTCAACAGAGGCATCATCCGACAGAGAGAAGACACACCTTGTCAAAGCTCCTAAGTAAAGTCTATCCTTTTAAACACGAAATGGTGGGTAAGATGCTCTGCAACCTAATGAAGAGGTCCAATTTTCAGTTGTCAGGGCCCAAAAAGCCAGAAGAAATGGATAAGAAAGATCATTTGTTGTACTACCCGTACCAAAGGATGATTTGGCATAAAATAGAGGACAGCTTCACGTTTAAGAATTGGCTTGAGGCCAACCTCAAGAAAGGGAGCATAACAATCTCGAAAGAGTACATGAAAGAACCTGAAAGAGGTTCTGTTAATGTCATTTCGGCCAATCCTATTGTTCTGATTGGCCCGTACGCAGTCGATGATGGATGGAGTACAACATTGGCAAAATCCTCAAGAAAGATTTTACATCATATTCAGACAGCTTCGATGATGCTTCAATTCAAAGTTCAAGACTTGTTAAGCCAACACTATTGATTGCAGTTGAAGAGCCACCACAGGAGAAGAAGACGGAGAGGACCACGGAGGAAAGGAGATTGAATTAGGGGAGAAATCTCTCGAACCTCTGACTTTATATGATTAGTTTTTCCCCCATGTGGTACTACAATGAGAAGAATTCTGATGTTCGCTACGTTTTGACTGTTATAGCAATAACGTTACTAATGACAACCAACCTAATCCATATCATGATTTCAATTCTAATAGTAATTCTCAAATCGTACAAAACCTCAGTGATCGCGATAAGGAGGAGGGTACCCACGGGGACGATTACAATTGCTCCAGAAGTGGCATACTCCTTTACGAATTATGGGGACCACCTATCAAAATCGAATTTGAACCCTCATACTCCGAGACGACTCCAGAAGAGCGGGTTGTTCCAGTTCAAAAGAAGACACCTATAGACTCAATGCAATTTGAAAGAGATAACAGAGTTCAACTTAAGAAGCTAAAAAGTTTTACCCCTAAGAATGGGTATAAAAAACATTGCAAAATAGACGATTACTCTAGGAGAACTGACTCCGCCAGCAAACAAAGTACCCGTTCGAGAAGGAATTGAAGAAACTGGTTACAACAAAGTGGAATGCAACGTGTTTGCCCATCTTTGAAAGTTTCCCACCAAACTAAGCATCTATGATGCTCTGATCCTGTCAAAGGAGATGAGAGAAGCTCTGGTTAGGGCATTGTTTGACTAAGAGATTTGCTTAGCCCAATTGGCTGATAATCCTTGGATGAGGCATGTTCGTTAAGAGATCAATATGGTGTTACCTTCACAAACAATGACTTATTGCTCGGTACTACGGACCATAATCGAAATCTGTACATTTCAATCTCCACTGACAAATTTACAATCTCCAGGGCGTTAGTTGATCCGGGAGCATGAATAAATGCGATGAACCTTCGGACTTTAGCCTACTTGGAAATCAATGCCCGAGACCTCAAAATGGACAAGAAGATATTAAGAAGCTTCATTCAGAAGGAAGAAAGAGTTATTTGATCAATAACACTACCTATGGTGATTGTTGATCTGGTAAAGACAACCAGAAAATTCCACATAGTTAATTCTGAGACATATTTCAATGCCCAACTAGGTTGACCCTGGATCCACGAGTTCTAGATGGTGTAGTCGTCTCTACACCAGTGTATAAAATACGATGAAGGTGGTCAAGAACGATGCGCTAAGGAAGATTTATAAACATTTGTTGTGCATGAAGTAGGAATCCATGAAGATCTTATTTTGCTACGCACCTTCAAAAAAGACAATTTTCTCCAAAAACGTCGCACCAAACAAAGCAAAGGAGCTGGAATAGGCACAAGAACATCATATTCTAGTTTAGCAGCCCCTCACCACTCCCTTGCGGCGAGATGTTGAAGGTTTCTCCAGAACTCACACCTTAGGTCGAGGCTGGGGACTTGGTCAAGGATGAAACGATGGGATCGTTGAACGAAAGAATTCTGTTATCAACATTAATCGGGAAGTCAGTTCCGAGGAAGAAGACAAGAAAGAAGCAATGATAATATATCTTAGAAAGCCCCAGTTTGAGATTTCTCCAGAAGACGAAAATAATGAAGAATACAAATCAATGTACGACCAGATTAACAACTATGTACATACTGCCACGCTAACTTTGATCCATTCTAATAATGTTGAGAGTTTGGTGGTCAAGGAGGTACAAAGTGTTGTGGACACAAGCCGAAGCCCCATGGGCGAAGGACACAAACCAATCTTTCATTCTCCCAAGAGTTTTATGTTCTCAAAAGCTTTCCTGATGACTTCCATTTTTAGATGACCATACAAGAATTTACCCATCAAAGTGAACTTGCAAGATTTGGATAGAAGTGTTGTATCATTCTCACATAAATAGCGAGCAAGTTTAACACTTTTCCGGCCAACTTTTCTCACGAAAGGTAAATCACCTCTCCCATCTTGATTGAATTTTAATTGGGCCAGCCTTAAATTATTTTAGTTTTGATAGGACATTTTTTTTTACCTTTTTTGAAATATTCCTGAAAATGAAGAACAATATTCAAACAATATTTTATCAATCTGAAGCTAGATTAGATAATCATTTGAAGCAGGCATTATGATATGGTTTATTGTTTATAGTGCAAATGTTATTTCAAACCTAAATAATCAAACGTACAAGATCACTAAAACTGAATAACTGTCCATGTAAATACAAAATTTTACATTGGAATTTTGTCGCATAACAATTAGCGTTATAAATGAGAATGATACTAATAATATGAGGGGTCAATTTCTTAATTGAAAGGTTACTTTGTTATTGCTCCAGCGTTCCTTCTAGTTCTTTGCCCATAAAACCGAGGAAATTAATCTAAAACAAACTTTGAAGTCATCTTCTCATCAAATTTAGTTAAAACACATTTCCCCTTTTTTTTTCCCTTACTGGGTTTGGTCAATCTCATCTTAATAGCAATGCATTTATTATTTCACCTTATGAGCATCATAATTTATCTTTCATTTTATGTGAATATACATTCCCATATTCCTCTAAATTTAACGAAATATTTATCTCCATAAGCTCACACACAAATGAATTTGAAATTCACAAAAAATTATGTTCTGTAAAAATATGTTGTTGCAATCATTTTTTTTAATTTTAGGAAAATTTTACCTGACATTTTGTCATTACTCTTCCTAACTCGATTCAAATGAAAGTTACTGCAGTTTTCAAATATACAGTTAATAAACATATTACTACACATTAGAGATGAGATTTGGGTTGTACGATACATTTACATAGACTTATCAGCTAATAAGTTAATCAAACTGAATGAAACCAAAACTAAAACATGAATCCCAAAAACCTAGCAAAAGCAGATCTAAAAAAGAAACTGATACGATCCCATCTAATCAATCTAGTTTTAAGCAAACTAGAATTTAATATGAAGACTAAAATTATGAAAAATCGATATTCTTTTTTTCTTATTTGCTCACCATCTCTCAAATGAATCACAATATTAACAAAATGGCATAGACGTTGCATAGAGCTGGCAATGACCAATGATTCCAAATGAATTTAATCTCCAAATCTTAATATTATTTGGTTTAATAAAAAACAAAATGCATCAAAAAATCAAAGACCCAATAATGTAATGTTCTAAAATTGAATTGTTGATTACTTCAAAAGCAAACAAAATCAGCTAAATGGATTCAATTTTGTTCAATTTTTTGGAAATGACCAAATGCGCCCACCTAGATGAGACATGATTATAATAATATGACAAAAAACACTTACCAAATAAAGTAAATTTTACAATTTATGACATTCAGAAGATCCACAATTCCTCAACTATGCGTGCATTAAACAATCTCAAGAAGAAATCATCTAAACATAAATATTCAAAATTCCACATTTCAAAGCATTAAAATATACAACACGATCCATAAATTCATACAATCTTGATGCTAAGCAAGAGAGTACCAAAATTTGACAATCCTATAATAAATCCATAGGTCGAAAGCATATAACCTATGTGCATCTATATATAAAAATGCTAATATTCCCAACCCATAGAAGATGATGATGATGATGATGATGATGAGAACAATGATAATAATATATACTATATGTGTTCATTAAAAAAATTATGAAGAGAGAGAGAGAGAGAGAGAGAGAGAGAGAGAGACAAAGAGAGAGAGAGAGAAAGAGAGAGAGTTAATAAACCTAGTGTATTGCCCTCAATCCATCCATGTCAACGCATCAGGCTAAGCAAACAATAGGGAGAAACCATTAACACTAGGGAAGCTGACCTTAATTTTATCAGGTACTATATATACCATACCATACAGAAATATACAATATAAATATAAAAGATATTTACTGCCTTTACAACACAAGTCGAATATATACCTGAGTGCTCATCCTCAGGGAGGGTACCCGGTGGAGTGTCATCTAAACGAAAGCTTCACTGGAGTCAAGTGGCCTCAGACCCTCAAGTGGGCCCCCCAGTGATTCTTCCTACAGGTACAATTATCTTAATGTACACCTCCCCGNCAACACAAGTCGAATATATACCTGAGTGATCATCCTCAGGGAGGGTACCCGGTGGAGTGTCATCTAAACGAACGCTTTACTGGAGTCAAGTGGCCTCAGACCCTCAAGTGGGCCCCCCAGTGAATCTTCCTACAGGTACAATTATCTTAATGTACACCTCCCCTAGCTTTCTCAGAAATCAGAAGAAGGGCTTTCTGCGCAAAAAAGTGGGGTAAATTTGATCAGAGAACCAGTTTCTCTTGAAATATATAACCAGTATGGATCAGTAAACATCATCACCGCTGGAACAAAATTAAAATGGACGCCGGGTACAATATTCTTAGTCTATACAAAGTATACTATATATATATATATATATATATATATATATATATATATATATATATAT